>PVIJ01006586.1:0-90643 GCA_004024925.1 Scalopus aquaticus
GAGAGGAGAGAGGAGAGAGGAGAGAGGAGAGAGGAGAGAGAGAGAGAGAGAGTTTTTACTGTAGCCCTGGACTCTGGTTTTATGCTTGCTTTGTCATATATGCTCTAAAATTTGAGTTGTAACTTAATCGGTCACATTGGAAAATAAATATTGCAAAACACAGAATATACTGCAATATAATTATGAGGTTCACAAGCTAACCAGAGGGTTCACTTTATTTTTAATTTTTAAAAAATATTTATTTATTTATGCATATAAGAACTGGGGTGTAGGTCAGAGGGTGTGGGGTGGTGAGAGGATTCATCAGAGACAGAGTGGGGAGCACAACAGGCAGATTGACTGAAGTACACTGCTGAGGCAGGAGAGGTCTGCTGTGCCATGTGGGAAGCTCCCTGGCTGGGGATTGAACTCCTGCTGCGGTGGCTGAGGAAACCTTCATAGGCTGAGACTGAACACTTGAGCTACCAGGCAGACCCAGAGGGCTCACTTTAAAATGTTAATTCATAGGACACGACAGCAGTGTGTTCTGAAGTGGGATGTAATGCTATTTTGAGGATTGTCGTTATTGTCTTTTGAGTTTGTCAGCCTATCTTTGTGATCGAAGTCTGGGTTTAATAGTCCTCACCACCTGCTGGGCCCCTATCCTATCCCCAACCCCTTACCTATATTTGCTCCAATGGCTTTGAAGTCATGATGTGTGTGTCTCCCAAGTCCCGGACCACCTAAAACAGTTTGGATTTAAATACTTTCTTTAGGCAAACTATTTTCCCCCAACACCAAACAAGTCCCAGGCATCTTCTGAAACTGAGAAATCAGAGCTCCGGTCCATAAAATTAAGTGTCAAATCAGGCAAATGTGACTGGGTAGTTTTTGTTTGAGGGTGTTGCCTTAGGATGGCAAGGGTGAGCGCAGAGCTCCCAGGCCCTGAGTGCTCACCCCATGATGAAATCTGATTTTGGCTCTTCCCGACTCTCAGGTTTAGCGACCTAGCCATATCCTAGGGATTTTCTGAATTATAACTGAAGAGAAAAATATCGGTATGAAGGATCGAGACTCTGTGAGACTTAAATGTGTAATTTTTTAAAAAATGTAATTATTCTTTTTTAAAAAAGATTTTATTTATTTATGCATACAAGAACTGGGCTGTGGGCCAGAGGTTGGGGGGGGGCGGGCAGTAAGAGGATTCACCAGAGACAAAGTGGGGAGCAGAACAGTCAGACTGACCGAAATATACTGCTGAGGGGAGCAGCGGGTGAGACAGGAGAGGTCTGCTGCGCCATGTGGGAAGCTCCTTGGCCGGGATCGAACTCATGCTGCAGTGGCTGCTGATAGCTTCATAGTGCTGAGACTTAACCCCCTGCACCACCAGGGAGGCCCAAACCTATACTGTTTTAAAACAAGAAGCATCTGGAGACCTGGGCAGTGAAGGGGTGAGCCACCTGTCCTTTTGGAGTATGCCCAGGCTCCCAGGCTGGCTGCCTGCTCCGACATAGATGAGAAAGGTCATATTTCTATCAATGGGGATTGGACCTCCTTCCTCTACCACATTTGCTAACAGGCCCACTGGCATGGAGGGCATCCAAGGACCGAAGCCCACAAGAGAAACCGAACATGACATGTTTTGCTGCCACCAGCACTCCCAGGGTGATGGGGCAAGTAAGGAAACCAATTTTCCTTATAAGAGATTGGAATTTGTGTGTGTCATGGACACTAGCAAGTTGAGGTTAAAAGGATGGTAAGGGGCTAACTGAAGGCTGAGTTGAGAGGCCTCCAGATATTGTTGCCTTTATACCATTATTACTAACAACTGTCATTTACTGAGAGCTTACTAGGTGCCAGGACAGTGTTCAGTACTGTGTTTTCATTATCTCTCCTAATCCTCACAATCTGAAAACAGCTACTAAAAAAAAAAAAAAAAAAAAAAAAAAAAAAAAAAAAAAAAAAAAAAAAAGAATAAAGAATCAGGCTCAGAGAGGTTAAATAACTTGTCAGCATCCTGAGCTTTGCTAATGCAGCAGTTCTCAGTGGCTCAGGCTGTTTGAGTTAAGAGATTCTGTTTCTGTTTCTTATAAATTGATTTCATAATATTTCTTAAGCACTTTCTATATCCGGGGTGCTGGTAATAAGATGAAATGGATGGTGAAGTCAGGACTAACCATTTCATGAAAAGAGTAGACCACTCAAACTGAAGAGGCAATAGAATTTATTTGCAAAAAATGGCCCAGGATTAGTTTAGCTTCAGGCATGGATGGATCCAAGGAACAATGTTTTTAGGATTTTGTTTTCTCTCTCAGTCCCCTGTGTAGGTTCCACTATCAGATAGGCAATTTCCTTGTGATAGGAGGGTAGTTGTTAGCAGTGCCAGGTTTGCAATCTTCTAATTCTAAATTCAGTGGATTGAAAACAAAGAGTAACATCTTTCTCAGTTGTTTAAACCTGTCCTCCACAACCTCCCAGAATTAGCTGTTTGTATAAGATTGGTTTGGCTTAGGTGTTATACTTATTCCTTATCCAACTGCCCACGCCAAGGTGCTACAGATCTCTGGTAGGTCTGTCTAGGTTATGTGCTCACTCTGGAGCCAGAGGTAGCTAGCATACAAACAGGAAGTGAAGGAGGGCTGAAACCCAGAGGAAAACTGATGTGCTGTTATCAAAAGAAGTGGAAATAGATGTTGGGAAGAAAAAAGCAACAGAGCAGTGGGGGCTCTGTGGGCATAAAAGGAGGCGTCTTGCTGATAAAACAAGGGGCCCATTTATTAATTTATGGTGGGTGGTATATGACTGGTTCATGACCCCGATCAGTCACTCACCTAGGGTGCTACCTTCTTGTCAGTGAGTCCGAAGGGGTAGTTTACTCCAGTAGTATAAAATTAGAACAAATGTAATTAGATGTTCCTAAGACATATTTCCATGAAATTATCTGGGCTCAGTTGTAAGGGAGAGAAAACCTCAAATACCAATTATGTAAAGAGAATAGAAGCTTATCTTGTAAACAAATTCCAGAGGTAGAGTTCAGGTCTGCTAGGAGGACTCCATTCCTCAGGAACCGAGGCTCCTTTAAATTGTTATTCCATCGTTATTTCACACAGCTTCTTCTTTAGGGTTCAGCAGTGACATGCTAGTGACTTTAGGAGTCTCAAGTTCCAGCGGTTAAGCCCACATTCTGGCCATTAGAACAAAAGGACAAGTTTTTTAAGGACAAATTTTTTAAGGACAAGTTTCATAAGTTGCTCATAACCCACTGGCTAAAATTTAGTCCATGCATTTTATCTATCAGCAAGGAAGACTGGGAAAGGTGGTGTTTATTCTAGGAGGAGCAGATCCAGAAGACATCCAGTCTTTGTTAAGATGTCGCACCCTAAAGGACTGTACTTTCTCTGCTGCATGGAGTAGCCATTCCAAGATGGAGGGCCAGTCACTTGGAACCCAAGCACCTATCAAAGGCAACCCTAAAAATGTATGAAATAACCAGTTGCTCTCTTTCTTGACTGTCATTCCTTTATTAGCATATTCTAATTAAAAAATGTCTAGTTGCAATAAATTGCTTTTTAAATTTTTTAAAAATTTAAAAAATTACCTTTTTCTTAGAAATGAGGACTTTCTTCTGGAAAAAAAAAGGCATGTACCTCTCATAACTAGTGAAATAATGCTAGTACAAATAAAATAGTAAGTTTTACCACTTCTCTCTTAATAGCCTGGTGAATGCCCTTCTATTTTTCTTTCATGACCATTTGTAGGTTTTGTTTCCATAAGTGTAGGCTCTCATGATATACATTGCTTTTTCTCTTTTTGCTTAGGAAATACATCATGTTGGTGCCACAGGTTAAGAGCTAGAGATGATTCTTTTAAACAGTTGTGGAGTATGGCTTGTCTATAAATGATTCAACCATTCCCCCTTGATGGAGTCTCAAGTCACTTTCCTACTACTCTAGACCATGTTGTAATAAACTTCTTGAACAGATGTCCTTATAGCTCAATGCTTTAGCTCTTTCAGGGGAGTCTTTGAAGTAGGGCTGCTGGGTTAAAATTTTTAATCAATTTGGCCAGATTATTCTTCTAAAAAGATTGGAATGATCGGGCCTCCCTGGTGGCGCAGCGGTTAAGTGCTGGGCTGTGGAGCTGTCCGCAGCAGCGATGCGAGTTCGACGCCCGGCCAGGGAGAATCCCACATGGTGCGGCAGACCTCTCCTGCCTCGCCCGCTGCTCCCCTCAGCAGTATATTTCTGATCTGCCTGTTCTGCTCCCCACTCTGTCTCTGGTGAAGCCTCTCACCACTCCACACCCCTGGCCTGTACCCCAGCTGTATGTATAAATAAATAAATCTTTAAAAAAAAAAAGATTGGAATAATCCACATTCCCATCAACAATGCATAAAATTTTTCATTGACTCTAATTTTTGTCAGCACTGTACATCATTCTTTTAAATCTTACTACCTTATTGATAGGTGACCAGTGGTACCTTTGCTGTTGTTATGATTTGTACTTCACTGACTACAATGCACACTTTGCCCTCTTTTATGTTCATTTAAATACCAAAGTGCATAATGCTTAGAGGGAGAACAACCTGATTTGAATCATGGCTCAAAATGTGTGTGCACCTGTTATCCGACTTGGGCAAGTTACTTAATTCCTCTGAGCCAGCTTCCTTAGCTATACAACAGGGATGCTGCCTATCTCAGGGGGTAAACTGGGAGGTTAAACAAGATTAACCTTGCAAATAACCTGAAATGTCTAGCACATAGTAAGCACTAAGTAAATGGGTAGTGATTATTATTCTGGGTCTTTCTGCCGAGTTCCCTGTTGAGTGTTTTTTTGGTGATTGTTTCATAGTTGTCAGTTTGTAGGAACTCTTTGTATATTAGGGATATTAATCATGAACCTGTCACTTATGTTGGAAATAGTTCCCCATGTGTCTTTTATGGAGCTTTGTTTCCTCAAAATTTGCTTTATATAGTCTAATGCCTGCAATTTCCTTTATGACTTTTGGTTTTCCTGTTTTATTATGATCACCCACAAGATTATAAAATGCTTCCTAAGAATTCTTCCAATATTTCACCTTAATGTTAAAATTTGTAGTCCTTCTGGGTATTTATTTTTGCATTATGTTGTGAGGTGGGGATTTGGTTGCCTTCTAGGAACCTGCTATAGCTCTATGATGTTACACATATCAGATTTAATTTAGAAATATCATGGAAAGAGACTACTGGAAGAAAATTATAGTTATAGCAGCAGTAGGTAACAATTGAATAGTTCTGAATTATCAATGGGTTTTGATTTTCCCCATCTTTTTAAATTAAAAAAAAATTTTTTTTTAATTTTTATGCCTACAAGCTGGGGTGCAGGCCAGAGGTGTGGGGTGGTGAGAGGGTTCACCAGAGAGAGTGGGGAGCAGAACAGGCAGATAGACTGAAATACACTGCTGAGGGGAGCAACGGGTGAGGCAGGAGAGCTCTGCCGTGCTATGTGGGTATCTCTCCAGTCGGGCGTCAAACTCATCGCTGCTGCCGACAGCTCCATAGTGCAGCGCTCTAACCTGCTGCACGATTGGGGAGATCCGATTTTTCCCATCTTAATGGAATCTTGTGTTATCTTTTTTAAAATGTGTAACTTTCAAGTGAAATATTGCAGGAAACTCCAATATACAAAATTGAGCTCTTCCTGTTTCAAACAGTGAAAGATCAGGTTTGAAAAGATAACTGATAAATAAGGACAAAATCTCTGAAATAATGGGAGAGCTACTAAAAGGTTTCAAGCAGGCGAGTGACAAAATTAGATCTATCAAAAACTATTCTAGCACCTCACCTCTGCAGAAAATGGACTGTAGCTGGCTAAAAGTAGAAGCAGTGACACCATTAGAAGGCATCACAATAGTCCTAGCAACACTTAATGTTCCCTTGAATGAGAGTGATAAAAGTGGAAGTGGTTTTTAGGTTTATGTACATGACACACCAAGAGGATCTTATAACTAATAGGAATGTCTGGGGTAAGAGAGAAGAGTCAAGGATAACTATATTACGGTTTGAAAAACAGGGTGAAGGTAGTGCCATTTACCAAGAAAGGAAACGAGAACAGATTTTAAGTCAAAAAATGAGGGGATCAGTGTTTTATAGGCTGGGTGTGAGGTATCTCTGTGTTAAATCAGACAGTGGGCTAGTGAGATGACAGGTGGACATTCTGAGCTCTGGAGCTCAGGAATTAATCTGAGCTGAAGACTAGAATCTGAAAGTTACCAGTATATAGTTGCAAACCAATGTCAGGAGAATGAATGAAATTTTTCAGTTTGTAGGGCAAGAAAGCCTAAGAAAGGACACTGTTTTGGACTGGTTGGAATCCTTAACAACAAAAATCAACGCTGGCTATAGGGCCTCTACATATGGTTGTACAGGTGATACCTTCTGCAGCCATATGTGACATGACAGTCAAACTTATTGGAAGAATACAAGACAGCTCACCAGAAGGAGAGAAGCTTAATATTCAAGAAAATCAGAAACCTTGAGCAACTGAATAAATCTCAGCATTAGGAAATCATATATCCCATTCATGTATTCCTGCTGGTAGCACTGGAGATGTGGCTTCCCAAAGGAAAGGTGAATAGTTACTCTTAAAGGAGGGGTAAAGAGCAACTGGGACGCCAATGCATTTGTCCATTATGATCCATACCTTGGCAGTCCATCACGCTCATTCTTTGATACGAACCGCTTTTAATACAATATACTCTAGAAAATGTATGCATTTTTCCCCAAAGGGCAATAACTTAAAATAATTTCTAGTTATCATATCCAGTATTAAGTCTAAGATCACTGGATGAAGCTCATTCTCCTCTAGTTCTAAACTCTATTGTCTGCAATTTATAGATTCACTGGTTTATTTAACCACCATCAACACACTCATATACATTAATGAGGGGTACACCATCAGAATGGCTCACCTCCAGGGCCTCCCCGGTGGCGCAGCGGTTAAGCACTGCGCTGTGGAGCTGTCGGCAGTGGCGACGCGAGTTCGACGCCCGGCCGGGGAGAATCCCACATGGCGCGGCAGACCTCTCCTGCCTCACCCGCTGCTCCCCTCAGCAGTGTATTTCTGATCTACCTGTTCTGCTCCCCACTCCGTCTCTGGTGAACCCTCTCGCCGCCCCACGCCTCTGGCCTGTACCCCAGCTTGCATGTATAAATAAAAAATGAATCTTTAAAAAAAAAAAAAAGCTTAACCATTTCTTTAAAAAAAAAAAAAGAATGGCTCACCTCCAAAGGAGGGGAAGTCTGGACTAATTTGGAGTATGCTCCAACTTCAGTCAGGAGGCATGAGGGGCAAGGTACTGAAATGGAGAAGGCAGGCAGGTACAGATTGAGGGTAGGGCCTATAGATCTTACTTCTGCAACAAATCAGAGCTGTGGCTTGGGTTTAATTCTCCCTCCTTCACTAGACATACTCTACATGATTTTCTTCACCCAAGGCTTTTGACTAATGGGAAGGCCCCAAATTTCATTCCTAAGGTATTTGGAAATTGGCATTTTCTAAGTGTTTAAGTGTTTAAAATCCTCTAAGTGTTTTAAATTGGCATTTTCTAAGTGTTTCTAAGTGTTTTAAATCCTCTCAACTATCAATACTTAATTGTTAAGTCTCTTTTCTCATTAACATCTTAGCTCTCACAAGGGATCTTAATAATGTTGCCAATTCAGTCAGGATTATAACTGTACAATTATGAATTTCCAACTTCTTGTTTGGAACTAAGCACTAATACTCATTCATGCTGCACACAGAAAGGCCCTGGATTCTAAACCTGCAGTGGTTTCTTCTGGGTTTGAGCTCGTTCTCACTAAATTATCCAATGTAACCCAAATAACCATCCTGCCTCAATGATCTTGGTCTTATTCATTTCAAATCGCCCTATTGTTAACAGCTACCTGATTATCCAAATTTTGTCCTCAATAAGCACATGATTCTAAATGGCAAGGAGTAGCTTTACTAGTTATTTTGCCACTATAATCCTTCACTCCCGTCTCCACCCTGGGGACACAGAACAAATTATTACTGCTTTTAATTCAGTCTTCATGCAAAACAATCCCAGATCTTCCATGTTCCTAAGGGTCTAAAGCCTACTATTTAACCCTGTTATCAATTTTAGCCATTTAGTTGCAGGCAATAGAAATCCACTTTGGTTGACAAATAGAGGGAACACGTAAGGATCTACATGCTGGTCTACACAGGAAGATCTGGGTAACCAGACGTTGACAACAGGAATCAGGTCACCTTTATGGATCTCCTTGCACTAACACTGACATGGTTTCCTCGGGACACTACCTCTCTTAGGACACAAAAAGCCTGGAGGGGAATTTTGGACAATCTTGAACACAAGGTCAGACCTTAGCCAAAGGCTAAGAATACTGAAACAGTTCCACTTTAAAACCACAGATTGGGATGGAGTAGCACTACAAAGAAAGAGTGGGGATCTACCACTAAAGGAAGGGGAAATGTTTCGGGAGAAGAAAAACTCAATACATGTCTACTAAACCAATATTTAACTGATGGAAAAACCTACAATGGGGTAACAGCCAACAGCAAGGGTATATGCAGTGGATTTAACAATAAAAAGGGCATTGTTGACCTTGATTGCAGTGAGATCAGGAAATTCAAGGATTTCAAAGAAAATGTGACTTTATGTAGGGTGAACTATGAAATAGAGGTAGACGAACACTGAGAACTAGAATAACACAAACTAAAGTTCTGATAACCAAATACAATCAAACATTTAAAGAGATGTGCTTAAAAATTAATGAACAATTAGAGATCTGAAAATCTTAAACAAGGTGCAAAATCTGATCGTTTGAATAGAGGATGAACATGTTAATCTAAGTTCACTAATATAAAGGTAGATACATTTAACAAAACAGGCTCAATGACAAGCAGCTTGTCAAGGTCAAACATTAAGCACTGAATTTTAATAACTTTATTTTTAAATAGTTTAATGAGTAGTGTAAAATATTCAAATACAGAAATGTATAAAGTTGACTCATGTAATCTACACTGTTGAAAGTCAATAGACTTTTCTATGCAGTAGAAGTACAAATTTTAAAATGAGTTCATACTATACACTTTTCTATCAAGTTTGTCTCATTTAAGATATCATGGCCATTTTTCCAAGTCCATACATACTAACTGTACTTCCATTTCACTAGATTTTCTTTTATGGATGAGCCATGTGTTAAACAACCCTTTACTGATTAGGTTTGCTACCATGTAATTTTTATGCTTCTGTAGTATCTTAAAACATTGTCAGTTCCTTTTGCCTTTCAGTTTGGAAAATTATTTCAGGGTAGCCACGAGCTCTAGCTTAATAAATACCTGGATCTTCCCAGTTTCGATTTCAGTAGATACTATACTATTGAGGACTCAATTTCAAGCAATAGAAACCCAACTCAAAATAACTTAAGCAAAAAAGGGCATTTATTGGTTCACATAACTGAAAAGTCCAGGGGGTATTTAGCTTCAGGCACGGTTGGATCCAGGGGCACAAACATTGCCATCAAGACTCAAGTCTCTCCATCATTTGGCTCTGCTTTCTTCTGCACTGGCTTCATTCTTTTACTGTCTTGTTTGACATGGTGGCCCTGTTGGTTTGAGTTTTTTAATCCTACAAAGTTAAGTAACCTCAGTAAACAGAGCTCTGAGCATCTCCTCCACAGTTCAGAAAAACTCCACAGCTGACAGTTCAGAAAAACTCCATAGCTGAGTGTCACTGGACCAATTTGAATCACATGACCATTCCTGAACCAGTCATTATGGTCAAGGAGATGGACTATGTAGACTGATCAGGTTTGAATTACACGCTCACCCATGAAGTCTAAGATGGGGTCAGTCGGTCTCAAAAATGTGGCCTGAAAATAAGGAGGTGGCTCTGAGAAACATCAGGAAGTTGCTACAGAGAGATCGATCAGACATCAAAAATTGATGTCAACGAGACCAGGTATTTAAAAAAAGGTTTAATCTCTGCTCATAAGATGAATGGTAACAGCTGGCATTACTTCCTCGACAATAAGAGTTTCTGGAAAAACATCTTGAGGACTAAGTTTGTCCTGTCCTCACGAAGTCTGTAATCCATTTGAATGGAAAAATCATGCCCAATAGTGTACTTTGGATATTACAACAGTTTTATGTAAGTAAACTCAGTGGTCATGAGTCTGAGAGCCCAACTATCTTGCTGATGTGAAGGAGGACAAAAGCCTCCCAGTGACAAACAGTTCTGTGAGGCTATTCATGTCAGTGGCAAATTTAAGTTCAATGGAAAACTCTTAGTGTTCTTTTAAGTCTTCTGTGAAGTCAAAGTGGTACATTTCAGATTCATTGCTGTTATTGCAAGAAAGGAACAGACAGTGTTTTTGATCTGCTATACTCCTTTAGTTCTGGTAGACAGAGTTCCAGAGCTGAAAATGATCATATATAGGCATAGAGGCTTATTCTGCAGTTAAAAAGGGGGGAGGGATGTGCTGCTGGTCAAGGAATGTACAGCATGATCCTTCCTTTTGTGAACATTAAGTCCTGGTGTGGCGAAATGCAGGCTGTCTCTGTTCAAAAGTCCTTGGTGGAACTCGGTATGCTGTAGTCTTCTCAAGGCAAAGTCAGTCTGATTGCAGCAACATGTCAAGAAAAAAAGGCAGGCAAGGGCAGAGTCAGATAGAGAGGCAAGTAGAGTTCCTTCAGCAGGGCCAGCCATACCAATAATCAGGATATGATCTGGAAGAACAGGCAGATTAATATCGAAGCTCTGTAAACAAGTTTGTACCCTGATTAATCCAGGGTTAATCCATAGGGTTTATTCTGATCTTAAAGGGCCAATCAAGTGCAGTAGCTTTCAACTTCCTGCTTACCCGCCCCAAAACTTTCAGCTTGGGAGAAGTCTGTATCCTCAAATACTGAGGTGAGGTTGTGTTTAGAAGCCTATGCTACACCTGGGAGGCAGAGGGTTGGGAGAGCCAGTTTCATCAAGGTGAGTCCTACTTTCTTTGGTAATCAAGTCTTCATCTTCTGTAACTCAGCTCATCTGAGAATCATTTTATAGTGTTAAGGTCTCAGATTGGTTGAATGGTGCTGAGAGACTTAGATGAGTTCTGAGGCATGGAGACAGTAGGTCAGATGTCAGGTTTGAGTTGTAGGCATTTTTCCTCCTTTTTAATTAAACCATCAATTCTATATACAGCATACATTAGACTCTTAACAGATGAGCATCCTCACCATAAGCCCCTCATTTTGACAGGATTAAAGAGAATGACTGGCGGTGTAGATCAGTTTTTCTGTAAAGTACAGGAGAGAAAACATTGAGTTGACATTTGAAGGTAGCAGAGAAACACTGAGTCTGTAGATGATTTCTTCTTCACAAATAATAGCTGTATATGTCAGGAGACTAGTCATCCAGATTTTATTTTCATTTGTTGAGGGTGGACAGAGTAGAATAACCAGACTTAGGCCTTGTTTGATGATTTGTAGACTTGAGTCATGTAATCACGATTTGTTTAAAGGGACAAAAAGAAACCATTCCTAACACTTAACCAGTGCATTCATTATACTAGTTGAGGACAGTTGGCCCTTATGTGGACTGTAAAGGAATGTGATTTTCTCATGACATGAATCAAAGTTTATTTGTTTAATATGATCTGGTCTGGGAATTCAAATCCTTCCTGTAGAAACAGGTAAGCTGCCTTAATACCTGAAAATATCTCATGGCAAGGAATGAAGTCAGCCACTCTGAATCAGTGTAAAGCAGTTTTGAGACAGATGAAACACCATGAAAACATATGCAAGAACGGGGGCTGTGGTCTTGTGACATCAGGAAGCAGCAGTATGAAGCTCGAATCTGATAAAAGTCCTTAGCTGCAGGCTTTGTAGATTTTTTTTCAAGTCAGTATACATTTCCAGCACAAAGGTAAATGATAATTTGAGATGTTCAGCAAGGAAGCTATCATGGCCTGATCAAAGGGTCTACTTCCAGATATTCTTACCCCCTACAGTCGGTGGGACCAGACATCAAAAGACCCATCTTAAAAGGCCACCTTCAGATGGGCTAGACGAAAAATTTCTAATTGCCACATTTTAAGTCACATACACAAGAATGGATGTTCAAAGATTGTCTTTTCTGGATCCAGTGTTATGTGTAGTATATTTTGAAGCAGAATGTACAATTTTGAAGCAGAATAGGCAGATATGTCAGTGATGGTTTTTTCTTTCATATAAAACGTTATTAGCTCATTTACCTGGAAACAGCAGCTAAACTGAATAAAAACCAAGGAGCAGTGCAACTGCCACTGGTTGAGTCATAGTAACTTATAGTTTGAGAAACAGATAACCAGGTACTCTTTTAAGTGATGTCACAAGTATTTTGAGTTCTTTCCTAATAGTTACCCTTGCATGTGAAGTACAGTACCATGGCCGAGGATGAGCGGTCCAACATTCAAGTTGATCTAATATGGCCTCAATAAGGCTTTCATCAGCTTCACCACCTGGTGATTCAGGTACTAAGGAGGATCAAGACTTAAAAGTCATGTATTTCAAGTACACGATAATATCTGACGTGTGTAAAGGAAGTTGGATAAGGGGCAGTTGTCAGTGTATGAATTACTTTTTGGGTATATCCAATCCCAGGAATCACTGGAAGTCCATCCGTGTTTAGGAAGCTGTTAATCTGTCCATTTGACACCACTTTCAGTCCACGTAACTACTCTGGGGGGCAGAAATGTGACCATTTTCTTGCAATTTTCTGAATTTATACACAGTAAGTATTCCTAAGAATGTTCACCATGTTAGGCAGAGGTGCAGATCAGAATGTCATTCAGGTCACACATTGTTGGCAAGGGCAGTAGTTTCCAAACTGTTCTCTGAAGAACTGTAAATGTTGTAAGGAAGTCTCCTGAGGTCTTGCATGACGGTAAAGGAAGATAGATGCTTGTGATGGGTTTCAGGCCCCCCACTCATGCTTCATCGAGAGCAGCTTCACTTTTACTCTGGGCATCCACATGGTTTTCATTCAGTGGGCTTCATGGCCACAAAGCCTTTGGAAAACCAATGATCTAAGAGTAAGTTGTTCACAAAATGCTGAAATACAAAAAATAGATCATAGAAACCAGCAACTGGGTGAATAAAGCCTGTGGTAAGCCAAGGTGTTCTATTAATCCTTCCCTAAAGTAGACCACATTACAAAATGGAGATTTAACGTTAAAGTCTGCTATAAATTCTGTTCATTTGAAATTGAGCTTGCAATGACTATCACAGAACAAGGCTATAGGTTTTAAGTGATAATAGCCCTGGGATTTTTATATTTAGCATATAGCTGCAAAATGCACTCAGTTCTTTATAAATATCAATCCAGTTAAGTCCATCGTTGAATGACTTCAAGTGCTGACCTCAATGGGCAGCTCAAGTTCTAATAAATATTTCCTTTTCTACCTTCTTCCTTTTCCTCCATCCTTCTCCTCCCACTTCTCTTCCCACATCGAAGAATCAAAGCCCCTGAACTACAATAGGTTCACATTTCAATTCTAGGGAGGGAGACAAGTATATTGATAAATGTCATAGAACTCATCCAATTTTGGTGGCAGAATTAACTACCCCCCATTTCTCCCCAAATTCCCTTCCTTGGCCCATATTCCCTCAAGTCTTCTAGAGGTTGCTTTGACAGAAAATAATGGTCAAGATGCAGGTTTTTCGATCATGAAGACATACTAATTTAAGCAGTTAATGACAAGGTAAAAGGGGGTTTCAAAGATGCTTATTCTTGGATCTCTATGATAACCTGCTGGCAATCGTAAAGCACTGGCTATACTGCTCTAAAGCAGTCTCCCCATTCCATTAAAAGGAATGCTGCAAAAATATTATTCTGTACTTGATTAAAACTTAGGACACACTGGACTAAGGAGCTCAGCAAGGCTCTTTGTTGCAAGCCTTTTGAGAGTCAACATATTACACTACATTATGAATTGGGAGGGGTCACATTTTACCAATTTACTGGTCTACAGAAGTTCCTATATATATATATATATCATCCATACATACAAAGGAACAGTGCTGCTCTAGGAATATATATGCTCATTTTGAGTAAATATTAGTTTAGGTATAAAGGACCATATACATCTAATTAGGCTGTTTCTGGAACACCATAAAGATGGATGAAAGCTCTAAAAGCAGGGTTGTTCTATGCTGGGTAGTCTATTAGATAAACATGTGTCTTATAGACTAGGCAATCTACCACCATGGAGACAGTCTGTTCTTAAACCTTAAGGGTGCTGCCATGGAATTCTGGTCTAGGTGCAGCTATCACATTTATGATGTCCTATCTAACTGAAGACAACAGTTCAGGAAGTTGGAAACTTTTCTGGGCTTCCCAATCTCCAGCTGTTTTTAACACTGTAGGTAAAGTAGAGGTTAATTCCAAAGAGAATACTGGACTGGGAGTCAGAAGGCCTGGTCTCTACCACTTTATAGCTGTGTTACCTTGGATAACCTTTTAGATTTCCATTTCCTTATTTACAAAAGGGAATTATAGTTTATTTTGATAATTGAGATTAATGCATGTAAAAGTGCTTTGAAACTGTAAAGTGCTATATAAACATAAGGGATTACCATATAGGTTCCACCTGGATATATCAAGAGGTCTTTTCTGGAATCTGATTGGAGTTTTGAGATGCTGTTAGGTAAAGGGATTCCTTGGTAGAATTTCTTACATGTGTGAAAAGTTCTGGTTCCTGAGTAATCCCAATGAAGATGCTAAGAGTTCACTGTGCCACTGTCTTAATTCCAGTGGTCAGATTATCTGCTTTCTCATTCAGTAGGCTACTACAGATTTGAAGTGGAAAAACAGGGCCCCGTAACCTTGATAGGATCCTAGATACTTCATGAACTTCAATCATTTGAGAGTGTGGGGTGTGGTCCAATCATTCTTTCAAATAGATGTTGCCATTCTTCAGACAGCGTTGACAACTAAAAGTCCCCTGGTCCAAATTTATGACGTGTCTCTGAAGACTAACTTAAAAATGCAATGCACACTCATGGAACAAACTGGTCCGTTGTTGTGATAAAACATTTCAACTATTTGGCTTGAGTTTGACGTCACTATAAAGGGCTATGTTGAACACGGGTAGAATAGGACAGGAGTCGAGGTGAAGGCCACATCATGATGGCTGGAAAGCCTCTTGAGTCACAGTGGTCCACTGGAAGGGTGTCTTCTTCAGTAGCAAGGTGGTAGGAATCATCAAGGGCAAAAATCCAGGTACCCAATCTGTAGACTGATGGAACAGCACACGGAAGGTGGTCAGAAGATCCAGGTGAACACTCAGCAATCAGGAGGCACAGGACTGGAAGGGACAAGGACAAAACAGATACAAATGCATGGAATTCAAACATAGGACTCTTAACACAGGTGGGTCTGCTGTCAGTACATTAGCTACCTGACAGGTATTAGCTCTTGACAAGCCTGGTTTAGAAGCTGACAGGCGATAGATTGGGGGGTGGGTGGGGGAGGGGGAAATGCCTTATGACTAACAATCAGTAATGATAAGAGCAGACAATTCTCTGGCAAAGACTGTTTCCTGACTCTTGAGAACAAGCTGTCTCGGTAAGCAACAAACAAGAACATACTCTGGGAGTAATTTGATTATATTCAGACTGCTGGGCAGTGATTGGTGGTGGAGAAAGAAGTGGATCCGCAGGTGATATGGGTGCTTTCCTTAAATTCTCATCCTTTTAAAAGCTGCCGTTAATTTTTACTTTAATGAGATTATATACTGAGTGATAGATAATAAGGTACCAGGCCCTGGTCCTTGCGCCCATCTGCAAGCAACATACTGGTTTGTTTTAAGGCTCCCTAGTTATCTTTAAATTTACAATTAAAAAATTAGAAAATGTGAAATAAAGGAGGAAACACGGCCCCTATCTAATGATTTCACCTCTCGTCAAGAGTAGTTAGATTAACACAGAGCTTATGCCTGCTTTCTATCAAGTTCTTCATCAAGTGGTAGCAGGTATGGACAAAGACAAGGCTCCTGCTCCCAAGGGATTGGCTTTTAGGAAAAAGGGCAAATGCATGCCAATAACTATTTTGCAATGTATTGCATATATTAAATACCTTGATATTACTTGATTTAGATAAAAGATACAGAATTAGAAAACGGAAAAAAGATTATTTCTGGCTAAAGGCATCTGAAGTTGGATAGTGAGGGAACCAGAGTTTTGACAGATAGGCATTCCAGGGAAAGGAGGGCATGAACGAAAGTGCAGAAGACGGTAGAGTAAGGCATTATGGAAAATGACAAGTACCGTAGTTCACTTTGGATGGAGTGTCGTCCCATTTATACCAAGGGTGTGGCGGAAACTCAGGTTTCCTAATTCCCAGTAACAGTCATAGTTGGTGGCAGTGCTTGCTCAGTCATTCTCTCTTTTCTCAAAGCAAGGTCGACAGTTTCAAAATTCAGAGATAAAAATATCCAGTGCCAGAGTTTCTGCCACATCCTGATAAATTCTTCCAAGTGCCAGGTCCAGTTCTTGAAAATCTGGAATCCACCCTCTGGCCACATTGATAATTGTCTGCTTCAGAGAGTGCAGAGCACTGTAGAGAAACCTCCTCTCCTGCACACCTCGTTTTTTCACAGAATTTCAAGCTTTGAGTTCCAGTTGTTTTTTTTTCCTCCTTTCTCCTGAGGAAAGCATCTTATCACCAATCTTACGATTCTTTTGAGGTACGTCCAGATTTAATTACAAAAGAGCTAAATGACCAACACATATTCCTCCCAAACAGTCATTTCTCTGGAAGTGAGAACATTCGTCTCTGCCCTTTAGATAAAAGGAACAGTCGATTGATTTTTTTTCAGACATTTGTATGAAACAGCAGAACTGGCTCACACCTAACCAGACGAAATACACTTAAATGTGTTTGTGTTCACTTGTTTAGAGCTGTACCACTGGTAAGCACCACTCCACAAAATGCAAATGTTTGAAATCCAAGTGTTCAAACATTTCTATAGTGTTTGCTGGATGATGGCCTAGAATTTGATAAAAGCAGGTGACAACAAAGAAGCAGAAAGTGGCACTTTGGCCATCTTAGTAACACTTTTGCAAGCAATTAGAATACAAGGCAGGCCAGGAAAAAGTCAAGCTTTTTAACACTTCCAAATCTACTGATTTTGAGGTTCAGCAGAATTTCTAACAAAACTTTTCAGAGAATGTTAACCTTCAATTAATACAAACTCCGAAATAGCTTCAGGAATTCCCCAACTGGTTCGGTCTGAGTGAGCTGGCTTGCTAAAAAGTCATCTGCACCATTAACTAACTGGACTTGGCAGCACCATTTAAAAAATAAAATAAAATAAAATAGCCTGTTCACTATCAACCATCCAGACGAGGGATATAAAGTAGGAGCAAGTAACGGATGGCAACTATGGTGGTGGGAAATGGTCAGTGAAAGTCAGAGGGTCCTCAGGCACCAGTGTAAGCAGCAGAAAACAGTTGTCGGGCCAAAGATTAAATCGGTTTCTTGGTACTAGAGAACACACCCACTCCTAGTTTTAGCTGCTTTTTATAATAGATGCCATTATACCATACACATCGGCCAACCTTCAGGCACCCCACGGTGAAAGCAAAGGACTCAGGATAGAAGCCAAGCAGTGGAGTGTTGTTACCCAGAATATTCATTATGCATAGAAACAGCTCACATATCTCAGGGATTCACATGGGGGCGTCAAATTGGTTGTGAAGGGTCCCAAAGGACATCTAGGCCTCAGTTTCCTCCCTGTGGCATAAAGGACTTGTGGTTCTTAACTTTTCTGGGTCACAGCCCCCTTCAGAAAACTTGCTGGCGACGGATCCTCACTCCCCTAAGATGCACATTCCCACTAATATCTGCATACAATTTCAGGGAGTTTAGGGATCTCCAACTCCAAGGTTCCCAAGTACGAAAATCCAAGAATGGGCAACTGCCAAGTTTTCTTACAACTTAAAACAAACAAACAAAACCATCTCTTACGTACAACGGCGCTTTACAGTTTACAAAGCGCTTTCAATCCCACGAAACATTGACAGGCAGAGGAGGAAACTGAGGCGCAGACAAATTACAGAGTGACTTGCTTAAGGTCACTCGGCCAGCTGGTGGCTAGGCCCGGAAGCAAACCCAGCTCTTCCGACTCCGGAGCTTGTCTCCCCACCCCGGAGCTGCCCCCAGAGCTCCCGTCCCTCACTAAGGCGGCATGAGGAGGAAAAGGCAAAGCAGAAAGCCCACCACCAACCATCCCCCGGCTCCTTCTTGCCCCCCCAACTGGGTCCTAGCAGGCCCCGAAGGGTGGCGCCAGGCCTCCAGGCCGGCCGCGGCCACCCCCGCCTCCCCGGCCGCGCCAAATCCCGCCGCCGCCTCCCCGGGAGCGGGGCGGAGCAGCTGCCCGCCGCCACCGACCACCCGGACGACTCCTCGTCGAATCGCAAACGCATAGGCCGCCGCCCGAGTTCTGCGTACGAGAAGAAAGACGCGGCGCGAGCGCCAACGGCCACCGGGCGCGCGCCGCGGCGGCCGGGCCTGCGCCCCAAGAGCTGGATGCCAGAGCAGGAGAAAGAGCCGCCAACCGATCGCTCGATCGACCGCGCGCCCGCTCCTTCGCCCTACCAGACCCGGGAGGGGGGGAGGGCGCGCCAGGGCTTCTTCGAGTTAGGGACCTGACTCCCCGGCGACGAGACAAGATGGCTCCTCCGGTCCGCGCCGCAGCTACCGTCCCGGCTGCGTCGCTCGGCCCGCCCCCGGTACTGTTTCTTTAAATGGCGGAGAGGGTCAGGAAAGCAGGAAGAGAGGCGCGCGATCTCACGTGATAGGGGCGGGTCCAGCTAACAAGATCCGGTCACGTGGGTACAGCGGATCCACCAATCACGAAGCGTCGCATCAGGGCGGGGGCGGGAGGAGCTGCGGCTCGGCGATTGGCCGAAAGCGCCGCGGAGGCCTCGGGGGCTTGGGGCGTCGGGGAGTGCGCGAGGCGGCCGGGCTTGTGTGCAGAGACAAAGCCGTGATTGCGGTGACTGCAGTAGCAGCGGCGGTGAAGCCCTAAACGACAAATTTCGTGGTGCTGACTCCTATCATCATCTCATCCTGCACGGCGCGCGGGCTGCTGGTTTCGCGGCGGCGGCAGAGGCGGCGGCGGCGGCGGCGGCAGAGGCGGCGGCGGCAGCACATGGTTCCAAGAGCGCGCTGCGGTTGTTGGGTTCCAATTCTGTGGGGAGGGACAAAGGCAGCTGCGAGCGCTGGGCAACGCCCGGCCGGGTGGTGCGCTCGCCACTGCCCTCGATCCGGGCCTTGAAATCTGGGACTAACTCGTCTCCGTGAGGAGGACGCCACGGGGCCGAGGCCCGGAAAGGGCCTCAGAGGCTGAGGCCGCTGTCTGAGGGGAGTGGGGGAGGGGCGCGGCCCGCCTGAGGTGATTTGGGCGGGTCAATTCAGAGGCGTTGTAGTGGTTCTGTGTGAGGTCATTTGACTCAGTACCTGGAGGACATAGAGGCAGTACCGCAAGCTAGGTGTGTGCTGGGCTTTGAAAGCAGAAATCGGCCATCGGCGCACATAGCTCTTTCAGTTGGGAGTGGTGAAGTCGGAACCGAGGCCGCATGGACTCCATCGACATCGTGGTCGCCAGTCTGGGGCCAGTTTAAGGATCCTGGGATCATTGTTGGTTGAAGACATGGGTGATTATACAGTTTTATGACAGAAGTTGGCACAGTTCCGGTTGGTAAGTTTCCGGATTGGTAAATTTCCTGAGGGGAACAGACAAAACGCTGGAAGAACGAGAAGATGGAGCAGTAATAAAAACCACCTACTCCAGTACCGTCGACTCTAGGACCATCCACATTCAACTCATTGACCTCTCGAAAGTTAACACGAAAGCTCCTTAAGACTACAGATTTATGCCGTAGTTCGCTTCAAAATTTTGCATCAGTCATTGAGAAGATTTAAAAAATAAAGGGGATATCGATTGTATTTTCTGGCATCTCAGTCTATTTTGGGTAAATATTAGGTGACATAATCGAACTGTTAAGAGCACAGACATACCAACTTCCGCTGGAAGAAATTGTGGAACACCTAGCCCATTTAGAAGTTGTATTTTCAAATTAGTGGGTAAAGGACTGGAGAAGTCACAGCACTCATGGCTTTCACAAATTACAGCAGTTTGAATCGAGCTCAGCTAACCTTTGAATATCTGCATACAAACTCGTAAGTATCTTGTAGGTGCCAGTGAGGTCACTGATAACTCATTCTTTGATAGTAATATGGAAATACTTTCGCCATAAAATTTTGCTTTTTCCTTTATGGGATGTATCAGTGGATCAGTCTTGAGCTCTGTAATGAAGAACAGATCAGTGAAATATTTGTTGCTAATCCAGAAGAATATGATCTTCATTTATTGCATCAAAAATTTATTTGATCAAATGCAACTTTTGTTTCTTTGAAGTCAGTATGTTTCTTGTATAGTTGTTAGGAACTGGACGAGTACTGTTTGTTGGATCTCCAGAAGTTGGACTCTTTTATTATCAACTGGTTTTCCTTTTTAGTGGTAACAGCCCAAGCAGTTGGGTTCTAACATACTTCTTAGTGGCACATTTAAGTCTGTTTTTTAACAAGGGGGAAAAAAGAAGATAACATAAATGAAAACTTGTAAGAAGAAATTGAAGTGTTTTTTTCCACCAGTTGGCTGTCTTCCTGGGAAATCTGTCCCTATATCCAATATAGTTTGTATAAACTAAGCAAGAAATGACAACTTTAAAAAACCTATGATTTAAGTAGTTTTCCCCAGTATATGTGCAAATAACAGAACACATACTGTGTTCATGAAGAAATCACTCCACATTTGGTCTGGAATGTTTTAGTGTTAATCCTTATGCCCTCTCTGGGAAGTAATCCAGGAGGGTCCTGATTACTTTGACTTTTTATGCATTCAGTATCAGTTTTGAGATGAAGGTAAGTATGCTACTATTTCAGAACCTGGAGAGTTGATTGAGTAAATGAATGACTTCACGTTATCTGAAGAACCATCTTCCCGTTTGAGAACGTGCACTTCAATTATCCAGTACAGTAATTTTTAGTACAATAATTTTTAGGTGTTTATAGGCAAGGACATATTTGTGATGCTTGTAATTTTTTGTTTGCTACTTTTTCTAGCAAAGGAAATTTTCTGAGTAATGGATTGCCAAACAATGAGAGCCTGGTTTTGTTTAGGAAACTTAACTGAGCTCTAGAGCGTGTCAGAGTACCCACCCATAGTGTCACCTAGGTGGATTCTTACACTACTTATGGTGAATCTGAAATCCAGCGATCTAGCTTTGATCAAAGATTTCTTAACTGGTTGGAGCATGGCCTTGGGCAAAACCTTGGATATCCTTTTATAAATATTTGAACTTCCACATTAAAAACAAGCAGTTGAAGGTCACTTAGCTATTCACAGATCATTGTGTTTGACAAATGATTGTCTCATTTCTGAATTTTGGACCAAGGAGCCAAATTTGGATTGACTATATGATAGCATTTGAAGACCACCATTGGGAGTTCTTGTTCCACCTTCTCCAAAGGCTTTGTTAAAAAATAATAGCAACAACAGCTGATTGCATCATGCCAGTCAGTTTTAAACATAGCCTAAAGTACTCTTTATAGCAACCTTCCTGGGGTAAGGATTATAACTTTTGCATTTGAGGAAACTGAGGCTCAAAGAGAAGAAGTTACATGCAAAAGGTTACATAGACCACTGCTAAATGGTGGATTTAAGGCAGATCTATTTCACCTTCTAGAACTTACTTCCTTATTTATTAGGGTTTGTTTTCCACTTTAGTAAGAGTCTCCGATTTTAGTTTATTTCAATAAGCCTCCAGTATGGGGGAATCTGGGATATTTCTGTGTTTTTTTAAATTTCTTTTGCTGTTTTTTACTTTATTACCAATAAGTAGACAGCCATGGCAAAGAATCAGACCTCAGTTAAGTCGCTTGTTCAAAGTGAAGTTGAAAAGTTTTCCATGAATTTGACTTACCCATATTGAAGTGGAATCACCTTCTTGCATGACTATTTGAAGCTTGGATGTATAATTTTGGAAGCTCTGGAATTTCTTACTGGATCACACCTTTGAGATTGTTTTCTTTTGAATGTGTCCAGTTCTGCTAGAAGGAAGTACCGAACCCAGAACACCAGTATAGGTTTTTGATTTGCAATTAATTTCAAGATTTTTTTTGAAATAGTGGTGCCCTGACTGGAAGTTCATTTCTAGATGAAAACATTTTGTAATGTTCCAAAAGCTGTTACTCATTACTTGAAGTCATGGTATCTTGGGTTACCTGGTAGAAAGTCAAATTCAGAGAAGGAAGTATTTGTCATATAGTACTTATTTGTTGTAATTTTAAAAACAACACTATTGTGTCTGACATCTGCAATATTATGAATTATGAAAGAAGTAGCTCTTTCTTACCTCCCATTTAGTGTGGATTTGCAAGCGGAACTCAGACTGAAAGGGTGGAAATCTGTGGTGCAGTGGAAAGAGCATGAGGACTGGGAGCCAAACAGGTCTTGATTAGATTGCATCCTGACAGTACCTTGAGCAGGTCAGCTGCTCAGAGCCTCAGTTTTTGTTTTCGTTTTTCTGTTAAAGATTTATCCATTTATACATACAAGCTGGGGTACACGCCAGAGGCGTGGGGCAGTGAGAGGGTTCACCAGAGACAGAGTGGGGAGCAGAACAGGCAGATGGACGGAAATACACTGCTGAGGGGAGCAGCGGGCGAGGCAGGAGAGGTCTGCTGCACCATGTGGGATTCTCCCCCTCCTGGGCGTCGAACTCGCATCGAGTGCTGCTGACAGCTCCACAGCGCAGCGCTCAACCGCTGCGCCACCAGGGAGGCCCCAGAGCCTCAGTTTTTCCATCTATAAAATGGGGCTAATCTGACTGATTATGAGGATTATATAAGGTAATGTTTAGAAAGTAACTGATATTGTATACAACATTGAATAGATGATGGTGATTGTTCTTTATAATAATAGCTTATGTAAGCCAAAAGTTGGTCACTGTGTTTGTGTTGGGTGCTAGTCGTTACACAGATAAGTTTTTGATAAGTTCTGAAGCATTTCTTGAAACTTTTTGTGTTAGGTTTCTAGTAATGGTTTATTCTCTTGGTTTACATCAACATTAAGGTTTAAAACAGTCTTGGGAAATTCTCATCTGTGGCTTTTAATACTGAATTTTGTTTATATGAGATGACAAAAGTTATGCATTTATTTTAAATAAAAATAAAAGTTAGGGCTTTTAAATAAAAGAAATACAATGCTGTTACTGCTCTATGGTGTGGTAGATTTTGTGACTGCTAAGTGAAATTTGAGCAATCGAGGTGATTGATTCCTGATGCAAGGGAATCATAACTCCGTTGGTATAAGATGCATGAATCTTTGCTAAGTGAGACATCTGGTAGAGCAGGATGCTTCAATAAAGGATGCCTGCTTTCTATGGGAAAGGACATTCCTGTTGGCACATTTAATAACTTACTGTCTTGGCCATGCATTTTTGGTGGTTTTATCTGTATGTTGAGTGAATGTGAAGAACCCGGTTAAGTTTTGAGACTTTGTATTTCTTATGACTTAAATAATCCTGTTGAAATGTGGGTTTATTCTCTAAATATATTGAAGCTATTTGTATGTAATATATTGTGATGAGCTTGTGAATAATCTATTGATTTAAATTCAGACAAGTAAACAGGGAGACCATTTTCTTACAAAATGAGTAGATTTACATCTCAGTTTATCACTACAAATATTGAGCTGTAAAACTATTTTGATCATGGCACAAAGGTCATAAAAGTCACAATCTGTTGAAAATGAAGATTTTTTGTTAAAAATCTTCTTTCCAGATGATTGATCTTTCTTAGACCTCATGCAAAAGGATCTTAAGGTCTTTGAAAAAAATAATTTTCCTTTAATATTTATCCAGATATCTCTACTGCAAGTATTAGCTAGTAATGAGCACATTTAAAAAAAATGTTATTTGGGAAAAATGGGGAACTGACACCACTGGTATGTTTTTTGGGTCTTAAGAATTTTTTTTTTAAAGATTTATGTATTTATGCATATGAGCTGGGTGTAGACCAGAGGTGTGGGGTGGTAAGAGGATTCACCAGAGACAGAGTGGGGAGCAGAACGGGCAGATGGACTGACGTACACTGAGAGCAGTGGGCAAGGCAGGAGAGGTCTGCTGTGCCATGTGGGAAGCTCCCTGGCTAGCTATAGAACCCGTGCTGCAGTGGCTCTGGTAGCTTCATAGTGCTGTGCTTAACCCGTTGTGCCACCAGTCAGGCCCTGGGTCTTATGATTTTAAGTGATAATTAGAATTCTGGATTTAGAATTTGTTAGTAGATCTACCATTAATCAGTTGGAGGTCTGGAGAAGATTGAGTATTGTTTCTCTCCAAATGTTGTCACAAAAGGCCCCTTTTATGATGTGTCAGTAAACATCACAAAAGTATCCCATAGCTACATCTTGAAAATACCTGTTAACTTACCTGATAAATTTGTGGTACAGCATCAATACTGTGTGGAACAATAAAGATTATTGAGATGTTTTCTTTAGTTTCTAAATATACAGGCACATTTCTAAACATTGTGTAGGAAACAATGAAAATAGAAGTATTTTGTTTTTGTCCTTTCGAAGTCTTACTAAATTCTAAATGTCTTTGGCTATGTGAAGCAGTCAAATATGTATTGCCGAGAAGTAGGCTATATTTCTTCTTTTGATTTCTTTGGCCTGATGGTAACAGGTATCAGAATTGGTTTTCCAGATTATTCTTATTTACCGTTTTCTCCCAGAAGCCAGGTATTTCCTTACTTACTTACATTATTCCAAACATACTGCACTCTGCATTCACGCTGTGGTCTCAATTATATTCTTGTTTTTTTCCTGAGCTATAATTTCTGAGCATGCTTCTGAAATTCCTCGGCAAGTTAAAGTACAGATGTTGAGATGAGAAATAGTACAATACAATTGGTTTATATTTGTAAATAAGAGTCTTAAAAATTAAAAAATAGTATGGAAAACTAAATTCTCTTTAAATTTTCAAATCATTTCTAAATCAAACAAAATGACTGGTTGAAAATTTGAGTGCAAATGTTAGATTTACTTTGTAACGTCTGCAAATCACCTTAATTTTCCAACTTATTTTTCCTTTTTTCATGGAATAATTACAGAATATTTTTCTTGTTTCTTTGATTGATAATCTGAAGAATTTAAGATGATTAAAAATAGGAGTACTGGTTTTTTTCTTAATTTTCCTTTTCCTTATAAACTAATTAGGACTGGGTTTTGGTCAGAAGAATTTGAGCTTTATTTCCTAGACTAATGTAAAATTTCTACTTTTGTTAAAACATTTAGTTAACTGCTTTTGGATTAGCAACAGATGGATTCGTTGATCTCATTGGGAAAAGGTCTTCCTAAAATTCAAAAAAATTTGCCATTTTAATTCTGGATTTCCAATTTGAGGAGGGAAAAACTGATGTTCCTGAACAGTTCAGTTTGGGGCATTCATTTTATAAAACATTTTACATTTTTTTTAAAGATTTATTTATGCATATAAGCTGGGGTGTAGACCAGAGGTGTGGGGGGATGAGAGGATTCACCAGAGACAGTGGAGAGCAGAACAGGCAGATCAACTGAAGTACACTGCTCAGGGGAGCAGTGAGCGAGACAGGAGAGGTCTGCTGTGCCATGTGGGAATCTCCCTGGCTGGGTATCGAACTCCTGCTATAGTGACTATGGATAGCGTCATAGTGCTGTGCTTAACCCGTTGCGCCACCAGGGAAGCCCCATTTTACAGTTTTAAACAATAACACTGGTCAACAATGAGATCGTTACTGACTTAAAAAGGCCCTAATCTGTAGTATCTTGGTGTGCTGAACATGAATATAACCCTGAAATTTTTTTATTAGCTCTTGTTTTGAAGATATTTCATATAATTAGTTTTATATGTTTCACCATGTAAATTTATCCAGTAGGACTGCAACTATATCCTAAATCAGCCTAGAATGATGTAATATTGCATTGCATTGCATAATACCATCATGTACACATCATCCAGAGTTGATTACATCATTTTCTGATGCAGTGCAATACTACTGCCACATGGTTGCTGAAGTAAGCTGACGTCAGTAGTGCACTATAGAAAGCCCTGTCAGAAAGGTTGAGCATTGAAAATATTTCAGACTTTGTGTGAGACAGTTGAAGCTACTGTTCTGTAGAACTGTTAGTATTTTATCCATTTAGGCACAATACAGAACAGTAATGTCTCGAAAGTGCATTAATAGTGTCGACAATTTCCGCTCTATTTGTGGGGAAGTGACATTTGCCAACCAGAAGAAAAGTATCACTTCTCAAGCGAAGAAGGCTTCTCATGTTTACTTTGGATGCAAGGTTGGTGACCAAGACAAGCCTTGGGCCCTGCATATGTGCTGTGCTAGATGTACAACACAGCTTTCCAGTGGTGAAATGGCAAAAGATCATCAATGCTGTTTGCAGTCCCCATGGTGTGGAGAGAGCCAAGCAACCACACAAAAGACTGTTACTTCTGCTTGGTTCCTCCTCTTTCCGGTGGAATAGTGAAGCAAAAGAAGTCGAGAATAGCCTACCCAAACATTCCGTCTGCATTGAGACCAGTTCCACTGGTCAGGGACTTTTATTCCAGAACTTCCAGCAGAATATTCTCTTGATTCATCTGATGAGAACAAGGGTGAGCTGACCTGTTCTTCTCCTGTTCCATCAGAATGCAGTGATCCAGATTTTCACTGTGGTGCATCATCAACCCCACACAGACTAACACAGGAAGAACTAAATGACCTGCTTTGTGATTTGGACTTATCCAAGAATAAGGCAGAATTGCTAGGATCAAGACTCCAACAATGGAATCTTCGAGAAGATGTCACAATTACTTTATATCGAAAGCAAAGCAAAGATTAAAGAGGGAGTTTTTGTGGGTCCTCAGATTCGAGAGCTCTTCAAAGATGACTGGTTCAACAACTTGCTGCAGGATGATGGGAAACAAGCATGGAATACTTTTCGCCTAGTGTCTGCAAACTTTTTTGGGACTCTTAGGGCAAAAAACTACAAGGAAGTAGTAGAAGACATCCTGATGCAGTATCAGAAACTTGACCGCAAGATGTCTCTAAAGATCTACTTCATTCCCTTCTGGATTTCTTCCCTGAAAACTCGTATGGTTAGTGATGAACATGTCGAACGTTTTCATCAAGATATCGCATCAATGGAACAAAGATACCAGGGAAAATGGTCCACTACAATGCTGGCTGACTACTGCTGGACACTCCCCAGAGATGCTCCTGAACAGAGAAGAAATCTAAGATGTAGTCTGTGACTTGATTTTTTACAGGTATTAACCATAGGCCTATTACTATTGGCATGCATTTCATGATGTAAACATCAGTTTATTGCATATTACTAAAAAGCTAGAGCCAAAATTAGAATTTGACTGTCATATTCGTGTTGAGCACATATCAATTGATAGGAAATGACTGATTTTATTTCAGTAACATGACTTGTAAAAATTTGTTGACAGTGTAATTGCAAGTGATCCTACATGTTAGTTATTTAATACTGGTATTTTTCATTCTAAATTTGCCGACAGTTTCACTTATTTGCTAAATTTTATATAATGACAACAACAAAACCAACCCCTGTTTAATTTTTTTCAATTGATGGTAATAAATTATGTGGGTTAATGATTATTTATTTAGAAGTCAGTGTTCCTAGGTAGACACATCCTGCTTTTATGTTTGATGAAGACTATTAGGGGAAATAGTATGAATTAAAGAGAATTTAAATAAAGGAAGAATATAAGGATGTATCTTACACATAAATATCATCTTTATTGAGTTCTGTATGACATGGTAATTTGTGTTTTCACCCAACCCAAACTTTGAGTACCCTCACAGTAGAGATGATAATTGACTTACCTCTTTGATGAAGGGCTTAACTTTTTTGCGCCCAGGAAAAATTGTTCAAGAGGAGTTTGGAATTCCTTTTTTTAATGTGGAAAATGTTCTGCATTTAGCCAGAATTGGAGAAAGTTAATAGGTTATTCTCTTCTTTTGCCCTCCTTTCAAATGGAATGTTTTTGCTTATAAATTGCATGAAAGTAAATAGGTTTCCTTTCTTCATAAATACATCACACAGAGTATTGGTAAAACAAATGCTAACAAATTGTTAAGCATGCGTAGAGATATGCAGAAACTGACAGCTGGTTAGAGGCAATGAAAAGTAAAATGAGGCATTTTTCCTAAACCGAATGAGAATATTGCTCTTAGCAGTAGTACTACTAAGAGGAAGAGAAATCTTCCAATGCTGTACAGTAGATTTACTCACATAGAATAAACGTTTCTGAGTAGATAGGCCTTGATTATCACTCGAGGATTAGTAAACTCTGGAAGGACTTGAATTGTGAAGTTTATATTTCCATAAATTGATAATGCAAATTGCACTTTTAATTTTTTCCTAAAAACTTTTTAATAGTTTATGACCTTGAATTTTATTAGAATTTGTAATTCAATTCCACAATTCTTTTGCTGATTCTTAGTATTTATCATTTCAGAACTACTCATGAATTCTTGTTTGGTGCTCTTGCTGAACTGGTTGATAATGCAAGGTACGTAGTCTTTAGGTATACAGTCTGTCCTTGACACCTTTTGGGTAGTTGTGACCTTTGATCTCTGAAGACTGGGAGGAAGCCAGTTCTGTAGCAGCGGCAACTCCTGAGAGGCTGTTTTTCCAAAAGGTATTTTTTTCAATAAAAGCACATTAATTGATACGTCCACTTTACTTGATGAACTGTAATTCATTCGTTTCTCTGTTTTCTAGCCTAAAAATAGTGAACTTAGGCCCTCCAAAGCTACCTTCCCTTGTGTATTGTTAGAACAAGATAATTATATTTAAACAGAGGCTAATTAATATAGAAACTTAGGAATCAAATTAATGGGCAAACTGATTTAATTTGTGCTACCACGATAGTACACCACCTACTGTTCTGTGTCTTCCCAAAAAGTGTATTTTTTATTGTCAGATGACTCCAGTTCATTACAACATCTTCAATTGTTAGCATCTGTGCTCGGAAGAAATCCTTCAGCATTGTCTTATACAGTTCTTAGTGATGGAAGCTTTTAAATGTTACTGTGCAAGACAGGATAGAACTTAGGGTTTCCTCAGAGGTAAACAAATAGCAAAGTCCAAATCAAGATTCTGTTTGTAATTTTATTATGAAAGTACTGTCTCTCATTTCTGAATGCAGATAAAAGTCAAAATTGAATGTAAATATAAAATTGTTTATTAACCAGGTGGTGGTGATTAATGAAGAAGAGGATAAGAGTTAACAAAAAAAAATGAATATTTCTAAACAGATCCTTAGCTAATGAGCTTGCTGATAATTTTGTCTATGTTAATACAAACATACAGTATTATTACTTTTATTATTATTAACTGGACTGCTTGTAAAAGTGTGCTACTTAATAAGTTTAACAAGACAACTCCCATTTTGTTTCAATCCTGGTTGACTCATAATTTTCACATTCAATTTAAATATATGTAGCTTTGTGGAACTCTGAATGGCTTTGTTACGTGTTAGCTTAGTGAGACCATAGTTTGCTGTGGCAGGCTGCTTTTCTTTGCACAGTATGGTAGGCTAGAGACTCCTGGGAGTTTGAATACATGTGTACATGCTCAAATTTTGCCAACTCTCATAATTGAAAAAGATTTTTATAAGAATACATACCTCTAGAGCTGTATGCATTTTAGTGAATCTATGCATTTTAAAACTAATAAAAATCTCCATGCCTCATTTTCCTTGACCATAGTTGGCAGAATTGGGTAAGTTACTTCCAAGCCTTTATTGATGACAGAACTTGTATTTCAGCTGATGGCTGGCGTCTAATGGGTTTCCCAACTTTCAAGGTGTAAGAGATAAGATTACGGGCTTTTGAGTCAGACTGCTGACTGTGATGTGTATACCACAGACTTGATTTTTTTTTGTAGCCTTCGTGCTTTTTTTTTTTTATTTAATAACTTGGTGAGAAAGATAATAACTTGGTGTGAAAGATAATCACAAGTTATTGGAAGATATTTTATGATTGCAATTGAGCAGATTTTTCATTATGACATCTTTATTTAAAAAAAAAGTTTCAGACCCTTTATGGCATGTAATTATTTTAAATTGAAACCTTATAAATGTTTCATTGATATATATAAGGGAAATTGTGTTGCCAAGTATAAGGAAATACAGCTTTAATGTATACAGAATTTCTGTGTGACTTCCTGAAAATAGACTCAAAATAGTTTGCCTCCTTCAAAATAATACGCATTTTGATATTTCATGTTCTTATTTGAATCTTGATTTTTTTTCTTTTAATTTTGCAGAGATGCTGATGCCACAAGAATAGATATTTATGCAGGTAAGTGAGGTGTCAGTTCTTTCTGTTAATGTCCAGTTCCTTTCAGTGCCTTTATTGCTGTGTCTAAAAAGAAATGAGTGGTAAGCAACTGGTTTCTGACTACTCAAGACACGATTACTTAAGGTCATAGGTAGAAATCGAGGATCCTTGGTCAGGCATGTAATAGAAATGAAGAATGTTGGTGTAAACAAACTAACGGGTGCTCAGATCCATAGATCTATGAAGATAGTATTTAGGGGATTTATGGGGGTGATGGAGTAGTAGGGAGTGAGTTATTTTTGGCCTTTTAAAAAAGTTTGCTTTCTCCCGGTTCAATATTTGTACCAGTATGTTTTTTTATTTTTTGTCATTTGAATGCTAAAATTTTGGAAGAAAAACAGAGGAAGATGGCTTTTGAATACAGTGTGACTAGCATCATCTGTTTTTCTGACAAACTTTTCCTGAAGTCTTCTGAAGGTTTGAGGTGAATAACTTTGACTAGCTTCTGAGAAGACTTAACGTATTTTTTGTGGGGACTGTATAGTTATCAGTTCCCTCTTCTTCATGGACCCATTTCATTTGATACGATGGAACAAAGGTGCAACTAAGAAGTAATTCTCAGAACCTCCAATATCATAATTATATAAAAAAAAATCTTCCCAGATATGACTTTCTCATGCCTGATACACTTTGGAGTAAGTGATAGGTAGAAGTTAGCTAAACTGCTTAAATTTTGAAAGCCTTCTGTTCAAGAGACTCTGCAAAAGTGGTAAAAATAAGGCTTTTTTTATTTTTAGAAGAAAGTACAGGAAAAAGAGGCACTACAGAAGATTGTTAGAAGAGGCTCTAAACCTTCAGGCCAGATGGAGACACCGTTCCTAAAGCACAGTGACTTACATCTCAGTGTGCTCTAGTGGTAACAGCGCTTCTGAAGGAAATGGGGGCTGTTGTAATCATTGCACAGATGGCAGAGCAAGGGAATGGATTTCTACTCCAAATGACATGGAAGAGACAAGTCATAGATGAGTCTGTTTGGACGAAGTTTTTAAAAACGATCTGTGTTCCCTCTTACCACCTCTGTTTGGTGAATTTCAGCAAGGAAATTTAATCTTCGACAATTAGAATACAACAAAACAGTTGGGTTTTAGTTTAAGTGGAAAGGGTTCAGTGTGCATTCATTCTGAGTTTAGCATTTATTTTTATGCTTTGGGAGGAATCCAGAGAGGGTGAGATGGCTTTTGCTCCAAGAGTTTGGTCCCCTAGTTGGGAAGATAATTAGCACTCTACAGCTGATTAGAGAACAATAATGTGATCTTGAGGGAACTGTCAAGGCTATTAAGGATTAAATGGTGTCATAGACGCACTGAACACTGTTGCGTTTTGGTGCAAGACTTGATTTATTGCAATTAACTTGATTATTGGGAGTCTTGGCTGAGGTGTTCATATCGTCACTCTTTTTATCTCAGTGTAAGAGGAAAAATAAAAGCAACCTCATAAGATGAATAATGGAATCAGTCATCTCTTAAAACTGTGAAATTCTCATTGTTGGTATATGGGAGAAAGTATTTTCCGTCTCCCATTCTGAACTTGGTCTCTCCAAACATCAGATATACTGATACTTTGAAATTGTCACGAATTCACAAGCTAAAAGGTTGTATTTAAACCTAAGAAGAGTGAGAAACGAACCAGACATTCAAAGTCTAGAGATGATCACTTAACCAAAGCATTCCTATGGGATGAGGCCAGAGCATAATAGGCCTGTCAAAAGTGGTCTCTGGTTCTTTTGACTTTCTTTACTTCCTTGTATAAGAAATGCCATCCCCTCAAAGAAAGATCCCTTTTGTGATGCCAACTCAATGTTAATAAATGGAAAATGAGAGCAATTATAACTGAAATAAATATGGCTCAGATTACAAAGTATGATGAACTTGGATATCATTTTATTACAGCTTTGAAGATGGCATTTTAACACTTCTGACTTTTGACATCTAGCTCCATTTTGCATTTTCACTCTGCCTATTTTCATCTCCCTAGTGGGAGTTGAATGGAAAGGAACGTCTTGTTAATTTGGAGAAGCCAGACCCTTGATACTTGGTGGCAGCTTAGATGTGCAGCCTTCCAAATTGGTTCTGATAATCTTACATAACTGTTACCAGCACCTGAAGAACAACTGCGTAGAAGGCAGTTTGGCTTTGCTCTCTGGCTTTGCCCTCCCTCTGGCTTCCTTGAATGTGTCCTGGAGGGATGCAGACAACCTGCAGCTGCTTAGACTCTCCTCTTGAGAACATCCCATCTTTATCAAAATCCTTTCCTTGACTGATAAAACGAATTATCAAGTATTAGGAATGTATCTCTTAACTGGTGAAATGTCTGGGGAAATAGTTTTGACTAGGGAAGCCTTCTGGTTCTTGTTTTGCTGTCACTCAGTTCTTCTCAGGAGTGGCTCACCAATGGATCACATCAGCATCACCTGGGAGCTTATTTGAAATGCAATTCTCAGACCAATATTATTAGACCTCCCAGGATAGAGTGCAGAATCTTCAGGTGGTTTCTTACACACTACATTTTGCTCTAGCTGGTAACTCTTCTCGGTCTTGTTCTGCTTAAGTCTTCCTGGTTACCTGATTGGTGCAGATAGTAGTATCACCTGGACTGTAAGCTTCATGAAGGCCGTTGTTTATTCCTATTCTTATCACAGGCCCAGGCATGCAGGAAGTGGTCAGTAAATATTCATTAAGTAAACAAGTGATTGGGCTAAGCATTCTAGCCAGCTGATGATGCCCTCTTTATGTATGCCCTTTATGTATGCATACATAAAGTTGAAGTTTTTGCTGTGTCAACTTGTCTCACTTTGGCCCTGAGACAGTTACCAGGGACCTAGATACTGCTTTTTGTTTACAGGCTGTAGGTCACTATGTGACCAGGATGCGCCCCTCACACCCCTCTTTAAACCACATGATAAAGGGCCTCCCCAGTGGCGCAGCGGTTAAGCACTGCGCTGTGGAGCTGTCGGCAGCGGCGACGCGAGTTTGACGCCCGGCCGGGGAGAATCCCACATGGCGCGGCAGACCTCTCCTGCCTCGCCCGCTGCTCCCCTCAGCAGTGTACTTCTGGTCTGCCTGTTCTGCTCCCCACTCTGTCTCTGGTGAACCCTCTCGCCGCCCCACGCCTCTGGCCTGTACCCCAACTTGTATGTAAAAAAAAAAAAAAATTGCTAAACCACATGATAAAGCTTTGAAATGAAGTTCTTGAGCTGAAAGGGATTCCGGACCCAGTGTTAAGTGATGATTGTGTTTTAAAACAACTTGAGTCCTGTTCTAACACAAGGTCCTAGAATTAGTTCCTAGGTAGTGTGCAGGAATTGGTGGTAATTCTTGGGAACATTTTAAAAGCTCAGACCAACTTCTAGATCTCAAAGCAAAATCTTTATGTGCATTGTATGGCTGTGGTGTGTAGCAAATAGCTCTTAGCTAGAGTTAGAACCTTTTGCCATGCTCCTTACCTGAACCAGTTTGTCTCTGTGTGGCACTTCCTCCAGATAGAAACTTTGAAACACTTTTGCACTTTTCTTGTACTTACCCCTGCTTGCTAGATCTCATTTGGATTCTCCAGACTCTGCTAAGAGGCACTGCCACAAAGAGAAATTTTCTTATCTACCAGTAATGCCTCCAGGAAGATCCTTGCCTTTGAACTTTCAAGAAGCACTTACTGTTAAAGTTCCAGCAAAGTTCACCTTCCTGAACACTTGAGTGATACTTGAAAATCTCTGTGGTTTCTAGTACTTTTGAAATAGCATTTTAAATTACATTAACTAGTTCATTTAGCAGAAGGTATGACTCATATGAATCTTTAGCCTGAGGGGAGGACAGATTGCTTAACTTAGATAGTTTTGTATAAACTTATTGAACTACAACTTGGAGGATACTAAAAAGGATCCTATCCTTAGGATCAAGACTCCAAAGCAGCCTTGAGCTTTCCCTTAGTACCTTACACAGATCTTCTTTTAGTAGATGTGCTCTTATAAGACCTGTATTGTTCCTCCTTTGCTTACCTAGTCCTCAACATTGGGTCAAAAGACACCTTAGAAACTCCCATTATCTCCCCTTCCCTGTTTGGGAGTTTCTTCTCCAGTGTCCATGACATGCTTGCATCGAGGCTACCTTGAGTAACCACTTGGTGCTGCAGAAAATATCCAGTTGCTGCAATCTGTTATGTTCCCTTCTATTTTTTTAAGATTTATTTTTTTAAATTTATTTATTTATTTATTTATGTCTATGAGAACTGGGGTGTAGGCCAGAGGTACAAGAGGTGTGAGAGGATTCACTAGAGATGGAGGGGGTATGCAGGGAGGGCAGAACAGGTAGATCTACTGAAGTACACTGCTAATGGGAGCATAGGGTGAGACAGGAGAGATCTGCTGCGCCATATGTGGGTTAGCTCCCTGTCTTGGGATCGAACTCAGGTCGCAGTGTTGATAGCGCTAAGACTTAACTTTCTAGGCCACCAGGGAGGCCCTATATTCCCTTCTAGATAGCAGCCGCCACCTCTGTGTCCACAGCATGTCTTGTTTGATTTCTTTATCTGAAGGCTACCTCAGACTTAACCCACAGAGGAGCTTTCCTTTTGAATCTGAGCACTACCTTAGTAATACCTTAGTAGCTTGTGATTCACGACAGAGGGCAAGATAGAAGGGAAAGGCAGAAGAATGATTGTGGTATATATGAAATATATACATATTCAGTGTATTCTGCATGGCTGTGATTAGATGCTGGTCCAGTTTTCCCCACCTCTTACAAAGTCTCTCATGCTTTGTCATGAACTGAAAAGCGTTGGAGAACTTTCGATGGGAATTCCCACCCATGAGGGTTCTGACATTTACCCCATTAACTAGAACTAGAAGGAAAAGCTAGGTGTGGCCTGACCTTTTTGAATCAAGCTTCACATTGGTTTACTTTCTGATCATACCCATGTTACCACCCTTTGGTGGGTAATAATCCAGTAATGGTAGCTGGTTTTTTTTTCTTTTTTTACAGAAAGGCGAGATGACCTTCGAGGAGGATTTATGCTTTGCTTTTTGGATGATGGAGCAGGAATGGATCCAAGTAAGTGATGAGATGATTGTGCTGCTTTTGGGGAGATGTAATCATTTTTACAAGATAGTTATTGTATAACTTTTTTCTGATCCCTCACTATTATCACTAGAAAATCCACCTGGGGGGAGAGGTCTCTTGCCACATCGCAGGCTTAACTCCACTGGTATTTACTGGGTCTCATCCTAACATGGGAGATAGGCAACCAGAAATCAGTCAGTATTCCAGTCTCTTGACATTGTATTTATTAGCTTCTGCAACATTCTAAGGGAAGAATGACAGAGGTTCCCCGAGCCTTACTACCGTATTCTAGTAACAGAACGAGATCATAGTTAGGTCACTACTGAGAGTCCAGTCACTGGTTACCTCCATTTGCCTCAGGCTTGTGAATTTCCTTGGACACAGGTAGCTGCATAGTCCTGCTTAGATTTAACAAGACCTTTGGTTTTTGAGGAGGCAAGGAAAGAAATGCAAATTTTTTACTTTCTCTCGTGCCCAACACTTCAGGTGATGCTGCCAGTGTGATCCAATTTGGGAAGTCAGCCAAACGAACACCTGAGTCCACTCAGATTGGGCAGTATGGGAATGGGTTAAAATCGTAAGTATACTAGAAGCCTGACACAGGGCCCAAAACAAAAATTAAGTCATACTCTCTTGCTTTTGTTTGTGTAAACATTCCTCATCCTTGTTCCTCCATTACTGTATCTCTGGAACAGGAGGAAAGTCAGAAAGAAGTGGTAGTCTGGGAACTTACCAGCTATTTTCCATCCTGAATTACTTTACAGATTGAAAAACATGAATGTCTAAAACCAGTTAGGGTGGGAGAAGCTGTTAGCACTGTATTCTGGAACTGTATCTCTCTTAGTGAAGTTTTTTTTTCACCCTGTGGTTGAGGGTGTGAGTGATTGTTTTGTGGTGCTGGGATTGAGATGGTGAGGGGGTATTTTTACAGCGTAATAGTGTTCCCAGGGCACCTGTCACATGTCACACTTTGTGCGGGGACCCAATTTGAGTAAGAGACCTGGATGTGGTCTCCACTCTATGTCCTGGTAGGCCCTGTTGCAGGGACCTACCTAATATCTTCAGATCTCTTGGGATTTCTTTCTCTGTCCTTGGTTCCCACTTGTTTGGTGTTTGGAATGTGGTGTTCTGGTTTTGAGTGAAGCCCCATGAGAAAGGTTTCTATTTCTGAAATGCTCACTTCCAGCTGTACATACCTTTGAATGGAATAAGATTTAGTGGAATTGGAGTTTGTACAAATGGAATTCAGAGTCAAGTTTCCAGTCTTGCTGTGGAAACATTCTCTTAGCGAGGCGGATGCTTTGGTAGTTAACATTAGCAGTTATGTTATTGCCTTATGTGCAAAGTGCTTTGTGTGTGGGGGCAAAAAAGAGTTTTCCCAAAAACTTTAAGGATCTGATACCTGGATTTTATGATTTGTCTACAGGGCAGGAATGAAATGGTAAGAGCAAGCACTTATGTGTCAGGCACGGTGCTAAAACTTCAATTCGATGATCTTATGTAATCCTCATTCTAGCCCTATGAGGCATGAATGTTGCTATTTTAATTTTGGGGTGGAGAAATTGAGGTTTAATGTTGACATCTGACTGCAAAATTGAGGCAACCAGAAAGAGGGGTGGGCAGGGTGGAAGTTGGGAAGGAAGGGGCCCAGTGGAGCTTGGTAGAAGATTCTTGGGGCTTGGAGGTCGGCATGGTTATGAAAACATATATTTATGGAGGTTTGAGCCTATAATCCCTAAAGCAAATAAAATGATGTAAACCTAATTGGGAAAAAATTGAGGATTATTGGGGTGAAATGACTAAAGTGTAAAAATGCCCAAATGTGGAGCTGACAGATGAACCCCAAATCATTCTGACTGCGGACTTGGAGCTATTTCTCATCTCATTTGAGTCAGACAAGTTCAAATCTTACCTTAGCTACTTTGTTAGTTCCCTGAACCTTAGCTTCCTTTTTTGTAAATTGGAGTTGTAATACATACCAAGTAGATTAAGAATTAAATGTGCTCATTGCTGTGAGAACTCTAGTTTGGTTTCTGACTTCTTATTTCTTAGGTCTTTCTGTGGCAGATTCTTGGTCTAATTCAGTGAGTATGAAATAGGACCTAGGAATTCTGTGTTTTTCATAGGTTCCCCTAAATAATTTTGGTGCAGGTGATCTTAGTTTTCAATAATTGAGGTCACCTTCAGTTAGTATGATGTAAGAAACTCTGACCTTTCTGGATTGTAAGGCCTCCTACCTGGTTTTATCAATTCTGTGGCTCAGGCAAGCCATTTCATCTCTCTGAGTATATGTTTCCTAAGCTAGAAAAGGGGGTTCTGATCTCTGATAGTGGGTTTGAAATGTAACTAAAAGTGCTTAGAAGACGGGAAAAGGAAAATATACAGAAGTTGAGAGAGTTATCAGCATGTCTTTCGTAAAGCACCCGTTGAGATGGAGCCATCTACTGTTCAGAGTATAATCTTCTTGAAACCAGTGCAGAAGTTGAAAAAGAGTTCCAGGAGAAAGTGATTGGTGCCCAGAATAGGACTAAAAGGCAGAGAAGCCAGCAGTGTGGTGGTGTTTTTCAGTTGTTGCATTCAGCCTCCAAGGTCAGGATTAAACACAAGGAAGAAAGAGGCACAATAGAAAAGTGTTTGCCAAATTAGGGCAAGAGTAAGCTTTCACGAAAGTCAAGGTAATAAGGTACCTCGTTTTGCCAGCTTCAGGGAGGAAAGAGGAAGACTGTGAAATTGTCAAGAGAAGGAGCATTGCCAGCACCTTGGGAACGGGAAGAGGAGAAATGGGACTTGGCAGCCCCCAGGATATCTCTGGAGAGTGTGCTGGGAGTCACCCTAAGCGTTGGGGAAATGGGACTTGGCCTGTATTTGTGTGATTGGCACTCCTTTCTGGTTTGTGGTTGTGCATAGAACAAAGTATTAAGACTTCTCAATGCCATCACCTCCGTGGGCTGTTATGAAGACTAATGAGATAATAGCCATAAAGCCCTTGAAGCTGCTCAGAAGAAAAGAGCTAAGCAGCTCCATTCATTGTTCAGTGGGCAGGCTTCCCACTGGTGCTTCGTGCTGTCTGAAAAGGCCTGTTCTTGCCTGATTGTCAGAAGGCTTAACTGTGACCGAACAGAGGAAGGATGCATTTGATTCATTCAGACTTTTGATTAGTGGAAGTCAGCCTTGAGGCACATTTCCCAGAAATCCCTTGCATTCAAAAGCAGGGACATGCCTGTATCATAATGAACTTGAAGTATAAACAATTCCCAGAGAAAAGATGGTTGTAGTTATAGGATGTGAGCTAATAGATAGACCTCTGTGAAATGGGGAGCTTTGGGTTGCCCCTCATACTGCCCACTAATAAAAATTATGGTCAAGAATTTAATTTCTATGGTTAGTCCCTATGTTTGGCTGAGCCTTGGGGTCCTACTGTTTCTTTGTGAGCATAGGCCCTGGGCTGTTTCCTTAATGGTGCTGCCATTTGATGAGTGGGCAGGAGAAGGAAGCATGGGATGGGAACTGGAAATACAGTCAGCATGGAAGGTGATGTTTCAAAGGCATCAGTTACTAGAGTGAAATCTGATGTGGCACAGTCAGAGGGTACAGTAATCCTCTACAGCTGGGATGAACCCTGAGCATGGGCTACAGAGTTAACTTGTTACCCCTGTGGGAGCAGACAGGCGGTGAGACTGACCCAGTCTGGAAATAGGTGGTGTGTGTGCCTTAGAATGGTGGTGACAGCCCCGTCTGCTGTGTAAGTGTGGTTAAGAAGGTTATAAGGAAGGACTAAGGCTCTTCCTTAGAGCAGAGGAAAGGGAGAGCAGAGGGAGGAGTGTCAACTAAGAGGGCTGTGGAACTCAGCTCAGGATCCTGAGACATAGGGAGGCCTTTAGGAGAGCCCCCCCAAAGGCAGTTTTAGTCATATCTAGAGGGTGCATTTGTTCCTTTTGCAGATGAACTTTTGAATCCCTTTTTTTCCCTTTTGAAAAGAACCTGTTTTTGCTTTCCTTTCAGGGGCTCAATGCGCATTGGGAAGGATTTCATCCTCTTCACCAAGAAGGACGACACCATGACCTGCCTCTTTCTGTCTCGTACCTTTCATGAGGAGGAAGGCATTGATGAAGTAAATCCTAGTCCTGTGATCTGAATCACCATTCCACATTTCTGGGTCTGAATTGGTTGATGCAGATGTGAGAGGAAGAGAAATCTCAAAAAGCATTTCAGAGTAGTTGTCTTGTTTCTGAGAATGAGACCGTAGCTGGCAGAAACCAAGAACTGGCTTTGTAGCTCCCCTAGAGCTATAGCTTGAATTTAGTCTGGGGTGTGGAGGTGTCACCATGGAAATTTGTTTTATCAGGAAGTATTTTGGGTCTCCTTAACTGTGGGTGGAGCCCTCAGCTGGCAATAATAATAGGAACAACACTGTCTTTCCCATATTATGGTGATTTTGTGGAATGTGCTATTACTGCATTTTCTTTTTGAGGAAATAAGCTATTTAAACCACCTTTATCAGAAGCTACAAGTCATATCTATAAGGCTCTAGGCAGGTTGTAAAACAAGTGATCATATGGAAAGCATCACTGTAAACTTGTAATTAAATGACAGCTGATAGTTAGCTTAGGATTATTGCTATGCTAGAAGGAAGGCCTAATGAATCCAGAATATTCTAATTTTAAAACATTTTGGTAATTATCCATTTACGTGAACCTCATGCTCAAATGGTTGTCTTTGTGGACTGTTAGCTTAGTTACTTGCAGAACTAGTCTGGTAAGGTTTGTGGCCTCTCGTTTGGGGGGGATGCAGGGAAGGCTTTGGTCTGCCTAACCTCAGACTAAACTTTCCCTTTTAGTGGATGAGAAATAGAGGCCAGAACTTGAGAGAGGGGACTCTGAGGGTGTGTATAGAGAGACCCATACTGGTCACAAAAGCAGATAGTTGAATTCAAAGTTTCAGTCTGATTCATCTTTATTCTTAGTTGTGACTAACTTGTACTAGCTGCCTTTAGATGTGAGCCTAAATCGTTGCAATTTAATTCATGTTGGGAATGAAAGGCTGTCTTTTTCTGCTATCCTTACTTAGCAAATTGCTGAGTTTTGTTTGCCATTGTGGTGCAGTGTGTCAGTGTTTTTGGAGGGAAAGGAGTGCTGCAGCTGGGTAGGGCAGTCTCCTGGGAGGAGATAGCGCAGGAGAACTCAGCCCAGGTTGGGCTATTCAGAAATGTTTCCTGATGGACTGAAGGTGGCAGGAGGGAGTGTTCAAGATCCTGAGGGCTGGTAAAGCAGTAGGAAGGGACTTGGCGGAGTCTGCCACCTGGCCAACTCTGGAGAGCAGGGTGGGCCAGGTTAGACTTGACCCTAGGGCCTTAGTGCATAGGACACTTAATATTAACAGTGACTATTAAAGGAAATGTAAGCAAGGATGTGGCAGTATCAGATTCTTTTAAAATAGATCCATTTGGTTATTGTGTAGTGATTGGTTTGGGAACATTGGGGTCTTAGACCAGTGAGAGGCCCTTGCTATATGTAATCTAGGGGGACGCATAGCAGAGAGGTGCGAGAAATAGGGGGAGTCATCTCTTTAGGAAATAGGATCCACAGGTTTGGTTCTTCATCAATGGATTACTTGCAGTTCCTGGGTATGGGGCTGTCTGCAGCTGGGGAAGAGTGAAAGGGAGTTTGGAAGGAAGGAAGGAAGGAAGTGTTGTTCTGACCTTGTAAAGTTAAGTCTGGGTCTGGAGCTTGGAGAAGGCCTGGGCTCTGGGATTCTTGGTGTAGTGAATGAGCTCACCTAAGAGTGAGTACACTGAGAAGAGCATATGGGACCTCAGCCATGCCAGCAGTTAAAGGTTGGGAGAAGAAAAAGTGGTAAAGGAGATAAAGTGCCAGAAGTATAGAAGGAAAACCAGAGGGTGGTAACATTGACACTGAAGGAGAAGTGTCCGGATAGCAGGAATGGGTCCTGATGGCAGTAGACCGTGGCTTAAAGTAATGCCGCTGTCACCTGGGATGGCTGTGAAGAATGGGAGGTGCAGAGTGAGGTCTAAATTCACATAACACAGATGGAACTCAATTCACCTGGTGATAAAGCTAGGTTGAAGTTTTTTCCATACTTGGTTCTGGAAGGTCACTATTTTGGATTGTACTCCAGTGTGAACTCAGCCAAGGTTTCAAAATAAGATCGTTTTCAGCTGGGGAGGAATGTGTCCAAACCAGCCCTAGGGTTGAATACTACAGACATGAAGTTCCTTAGAAACCAGTAAAATGTCTCAACTCTTTATCAACTTCACAGTTGTTAAAATACAAAATCCTTTTTTCCTAATCTGAGTATCTGAAGTGCCTTAATTAGTTTGCTGAACAGAGCTGCTCCTCTACCGTCTGCAGGGCTCTGAGAGCCTCTGGTTCAGAGCATGGGGAGGAGGACATTGAGGTCTCTGGGGAAGTGGCATTTGAGGTAGAGTTTGTGAATAAAGACTAGCCCCCTCCTGCCCCACCCCCACCAGCTTCAGTGAGGTACAACTGGTACCTCACTGGTAGAATTTTTGAAAATATTACTTAGTTGTAAAATACCATACATGTGGAAGAGTGTGTTAAAATATATACACACTTGAGAGAGTAATTTTAAAGTGAACATCATGTAGCCACCATCATAGATTGATGTTAGAAGTCCCCAGTGTGCTCCTCACTGGTCACATTCCTCATTGCACCCCTGGAGGAGCCACCTTCAGGTAACTTGTCATGATCATTTCCTTGTTTTTCTTTATAGTGTACACCTGTGTGTATTCCTGAATAATAGTTGAATTTGTTCATTTGTGAATTTTATGTAAATGGAGTCATAGTATAGAATTGGCTATTGTTTTTGTTTTTTTGCTTTTCTCATTTAATGTATTTGTGAAATTCATCTATTGTAAACTGTATTAGTAGCTATTAGTTTGTTTATTTTCATTACTGCATAGTGTTCCATTATATAAATATACTATAGTTTAATGTGTTTACTCTGTAGTGGTTATTTGTGTTATTCTTACGTAAATTTGCTGATACATATGTATGGGTGTTTCGTCTAGGTTATATACCTGGGAGTGGAATTGCTGAGTTGTAGAATATGTTTGTAAATCTTCAAATTTACCAGATAATTGCAAATAAATTTTCCTTAGTGGAAAGAGTAGTATTATTACCAAATTAGTATTATTACCAAATGACCAGGGACATCCCAAGCAAGGAGCTGTCCGTGCAGAGGTCCTAAGGACATAGACATAGCAACGTGAGGCTGTTTGGGGAAGGGGCAGGTGCTACAGAGCCTCTGGTTCTAGGCTGCAGAGCTTGGATCTAACCTCTGGGGCAGTGTGGCACTACTGTGGGGAGGGACAAGATGGATGTATATTTTGGTGGAACATTCTTCTGGAACTTCCCTCAAAGTGCCTTCCTGTGCTTGCTCCGAAGGTGATAGTCCCATTGCCCACATGGCATGCTCGGACCCGGGATCCTGTCACAGACAATCTGGAGAAGTTTGCCATTGAGACAGAACTCATTTATAAGTATTCCCCCTTTCGCAATGAGGAAGAAGTGATGACTCAGTTCATGAAGATTCCTGGGAACCGTGGTGAGTAGGATTTGAGCCCGCATCCTCTAGAATCCAGGAGCCATGAGTGGTATGGGGTGGCAGGGAGGGAGGTTGCTCTATGGGTACTGGCAAACAAAAGGAGGATTTCTCTTTCCAGGAACGCTGGTGATCATTTTCAATCTCAAACTCATGGATAATGGAGAACCAGAGCTAGACATAATCTCAAATCCACGAGATATCCAAATGGCAGAGACTTCTCCAGAGGGCACGTGAGTGTGGCCGGGAAGAGAAGAAAGCCCTGGAACTGGTGTTCATTCTCTCAGGGAGGCAACACTCAGGAGGCAGAGCAGGAAAAGCTCATTCCCCAGATTTCCCGGCATTCAGTTGAGAATGCCACATGTTCTTGCTGTAAGGCAGAAGGGATAAATCTGATCCTTAACTAAGCCAAAAGACAAGGCTAATTAACCCTTGCTCCAACTCCTTGGTTTGACAAAAGAAACAGGCCTAATGAGGGGAGTGGAATTCCTGGGTTCTGCATTGGGGCAGTGATAGATCCTAGTCAGTTGCCTGTGGGGAACCTACCTGTGCTGGGGAAGTGAGAGGGCAGGGTGTGGTGCCCACCCTGAGGGAGCACATCTTCAGAGTGGCAAGAGGAGCTGAAATATGAGGTGGAAAGGAGCAGGGCCTACAGAGAGGTGGTCCTCCCATGCCCATGGTTAGACCTGTGGCGTGGGTGACAGCATTTCTGCCTCTTTAGGAAGCCAGAGCGACGCTCATTCCGTGCCTATGCTGCTGTGCTCTACATTGATCCCCGAATGAGGATCTTCATCCATGGGCACAAAGTGCAAACCAAGAGGCTCTCCTGCTGTCTTTACAAGCCCAGGTAGGGGCCTGCCCACTCTGACCACATTTCTCTGGGGCGTTGTTGGAGTGATGCTGGTTGAGAACCTCTGACAGAGTTGACTTTGTTTGGGCATTTAAGCTGGCTGTGATTTACTGAGGTTCTCAAGGGGGAGAGACGGGGGTGTCTGACAGGCTGTGGAGGGGTGTGAGTGCCTTCTGTGGTGTGGAGGGTCCCCTCCCTGACACATTGAGCTATTAGAGCATCTTGGATTCAGGGATCTTTAGATAGTATACTGGGGAGCAAAGGCCTGGCTGAAGACTGAGGTGTATTACTGCTGTGGGATTAGTGAGACACCTGGGGAGTAGTAAGGTTGCTTATCAAAGGTGGAGCAGGAGGTAAGGGGCCAGTGGAATGAGTAGTTGGGTTTTATCACTGAAATGAACTTGCCTTTGTCTCATCTTGGGGAGGGGTGGAGGGCAGTTCCTTTTGGAAGGCAGCAAGGCAAGGCGTTTTCTCAGCTGTGCAGGTTACTGTGCTGCCCCATTGCTACTCCAGCCCTCAGGTTGCTTTTCCCCTGTTCAGGATGTACAAGTACACATCAAGCCGCTTCAAGACCCGTGCAGAGCAGGAGGTGAAGAAAGCTGAGCACGTAGCCCGGATTGGTAATGCTCCCCACCCTCCCTGTGCACGAGGAAGGCTGGGATGGGGGTTGTCTGAGAGAGCTTGCTTGTAGCCTAAGCTACAGCTCACCCCAGGGGCAGCACTGTCCTCCTGAACCACTGACCCAGTTCCTCTTTGTACACCTTCTGTGTTACTAGTTTCCATCAGCACTTTTTCTTCCCCAATTCTATTTTCTCTTCAGCCATTTATAGGGACTTACCTAAAACAATCAATTCTTTGGCTTGCCCGGAGTGAACTCTTGCCCATATTCTTGTGAAATTGGATCCTACCTCCAGGGTAGAAATCTTTATGCTGACTAGGACTTCCCGGCAGCTTGATGGAGAGTGACTAAGTGAGGACTGGATAGCTTCCAGCTCACTGAGGGTTTAACTGGTTGCCCTGGGTGATTTTCAGCCTGTTCTGATTCATTTGTAGACGCTGAAAAGCATCTGTTTCTTGAGCCTTCTGATTGGTTTTTTGAACTTACTGCTGTCCAAACAGGGAGGTTGCTCTTCCAGCTCCCCTGTTCCTTTATAGTGTACATGCTTCTTGTTCATTAGAGATGGCTTTGTGGGATTCAGGAGAGGTGACTAAGAGTTGTGAGTTCCTTTGAGGCCCTTATCATGGTTTCTTCTGGGTTTCAGCTGAAGAAAAGGCACGGGAAGCGGAGAGCAAAGCCCGAACATTAGAACTGCGCCTAGGTGGAGACCTCACACGGGACTCGAGGGTAAGGCCCTAGACCTCTCTGGCCATTCTCTAGCATTAGGATCTCAGAGCTGACCTGGCTTAGCCACAATCTAGTCATGTACCCCTTGCCCTAAAGCTGAAAATGGTATGTTACGATGTTCCCATAATCACTGGTAAATATAATGTTATTCAAATCTTGGCTAATCATTTCATCATCTCAACAACCCAGATAGGGACACTGTATTTTAGCTTATAGAAAGATATTTTACAGTGAAAAGGGTCACTTGTTCCAGGTCACGTGCAATAGTAAGGGTCAGAGTAGTTCTCTCTCCCTCTCTGTCTAGCACATACCTCTGTAATGGGGGTGTTTGCTCCTTTATGTCATCAAACCTGGGCTAGTGACACACAGTTTTTGAGCTTACTTCTAGTTATGTCTATTTTCCATAAAGTTAAATTTCCAGGTGTGTTTCTGCACCTGTGTGATTTCAAGTGAAAAGTTTCAGATGTGATATTATCTACCTGTTGTGGCCCAGAGCACAGGCTTCCTCACTTGGTGCTGATGTCCATTTCCAGGTTATGCTGCGCCAGGTCCAGAACACAGCCATCACCCTGCGCAGAGAAGCCGATGTCAAGAAGCGCATCAAAGAGGCCAAGCAGCGGTGAGCGCCAAAGGCTGGCCTTTTGTCTTTAAAAATCATGTAGGTTTTGTACCTAGTGATGACGGTAACGGTCTTAAGGAGTCCTTTTCCACCCTGGAAGCTGGACATCCTGTCACAGAGGTTGCTGTGAGGGAACCATTAATGTTGTGATCCCAAGCGCTACGGAAATGCCCACCACTGGGAGAGGTCTCGCCCTGAGCACTCGGTTCCTTCTTAGGCCAGGAAGTGGCCAGGCAGGGCCAGTACCTTGAATTGAGCACCAAACTATTCACAGGTGACAATCTCACCTTTTCTTTCCTTCCTCTGCTATTTTTTTTTGTTCTTTTCATTTGGAAGATGTATAAAATCTTCAGTCTATAAAACTTGAAAAATTTGGTACATTTGAAATAAAAATTCACATCTCCCCTTAACTACTTGGTGCTGCTATGTGAATATCCAAATATTAGGACAAATACTACTTTTACTCTGCAAGTATGAAATAATGCTCTAGATTGAATTCTGGAGCCTCTTTCATCTATACCTGGAAAGGGCATTTGTCCTGTGCAGTTGATTAAATTATGTGTCCCACCTTCATGTCAGGAGCCACCCTAGTTGTTGGGCCTTGAGTTCCTGGCTGGCTTCGTGGCTGCCTTACGACGGTGGCCGTAGGTTCCCGGCTTCTTCATCTCAGTCAAGCCTCTGTTCACTCATCTGCTTTTCAGCTTCTACAGTTTTTTTGACATTTTTACATAATGGCCTTTTCTCTTACATGTTCATTTTTCTTGTGAACTTTTGTCTTTATAAATTAATTACTGTCGCACCTCCCTGGTGGCGCAGCGGTTGAGCGCTGCGCTGTGGAGCTGTCGGCTGTGCGCAGTGCGAGTTCGACGCCCAGCTGGGGAGAGTCCCACATGGTGTGGCAGACCTCTCCTGCCTCGCCCGCTGCTCCCCTTAGCAGTGTATTTCTGATCTGCCTGTTCTGCTCCCCACTCTGTCTCTGGTGAACCCTCTCGCCGCCCCATACCTCTGGCCTGTACCCCAGCTTGTATGTATAAATAAATAAATCTTTAAAAAAAATTAATTACTGTCACATTAGTGTGGTGTAGGTATGCAGAAAACCTTATGTTTATTCCATCATGCAGTTACCTTCTGACTTGTAGCAGCGTCAGTATATCCCATTCAGACTTAAATCCATCCTTGTTTTATTATCAAAAGCCAGCCAAGTTATATACACTTAATAGGGATGCTTAGAGTTGATGCTTGGCACATATCCCTTATCAAGTCCAGCAGGTCATACATTGAATGGAAATGCACAACTTTTGCTTAGCTTGCCTCAAGTTTAAGCTTAAGTTTAACACATCATAAACAGCATGGTGTTTGTGTGCTAATTGCTAGATTTGCGTCAATTTGTTTTTTGTTTTCTCAGAGCACTTAAAGAACCTAAGGAACTGAATTTTGTTTTTGGAGTTAATATTGAACACCGGGACCTGGATGGCATGTTTATCTACAACTGTAGCCGGTTGATCAAAATGTATGAGAAAGTGGGCCCACAGCTGGAAGGGGGCATGTGAGTATGCCCACGGAGAGGTTTCCAGCCCAGGGTGGATGACAGGGAAGCTCTGAACAGTGGGGTGACAAAACTGTGTTTTCTCTCTCCCTGCAGGGCATGTGGTGGGGTTGTTGGGGTTGTTGATGTGCCCTATCTGGTCTTGGAGCCTACACACAACAAGCAGGACTTTGCTGATGCCAAGGAGTACCGGCATCTGCTGCGGGCAATGGGAGAACACCTGGCACAGTACTGGAAAGACATTGCCATTGGTAATGGGCTGGCCCTTGCCTCTTTTCTTCACTTCCAACCTTAGAATGCTCTCATTGTCCAAGGGTAAATTTAGGAGGATCAAGAGACTGGTGTCTAACATGATGTGTGGTTATTTGCCTTCCAGCCCAGCGGGGAATCATCAAGTTTTGGGATGAGTTTGGTTACCTCTCTGCCAATTGGAACCAGCCACCATCTAGTGACCTTCGATATAAGCGCAGGAGAGCTATGGAAATCCCAACCACCATCCAATGTGGTGAGTCAGTGGTGGAATCTCCACCTGACTTATTTGCAGTGTAGTCCTTCACCCTCTTCTCTCCATCCCCATGCCTGCCTCCTGCCTGTACTGCTGTTCAGGAATTTATGGTGTCACAAGGGATAGGAGTGTGTTTGGTGATGGCTCTGAGCTCAGTCTGGGGACCCAGATCTAACTGTCCCTTTTGAATGAGGCAGAACGTCATCTAACCTGCCAGAGCTTACTTGGTTTGATACCAAATTGTTTATAGTGATGACTGAGCCAGGATCCTGCTACAAGAGGCAGTGGGGCAGGGCCTAGGGGGTCTAGAGAGTCCGCCATATAGTTTCCACCCTTGCTGGAATCACTGTCTCTGAGAAGAATTACTTTCTTGTAAGGAAGGCAGAGTTGGAACCAGTGTGAAGACACTTGTATAGAAAGACTGAAGTTTCTTTGCCTTGGGCTTGACTGGGAGAAACCTGATGATAGATATTATTGGTGGGCATAGCTCATGCTTGGGTGGGATGTTTTCTGTGTTGCAGATTTGTGTCTGAAGTGGCGTACCCTCCCCTTCCAGCTGAGTAGTGTGGAAAAAGATTATCCTGACACCTGGGTTTGCTCCATGAACCCTGATCCTGAGCAGGACCGGTGAGCACTTCTTCACAAGGAGATTGTGGTGTCCCTCCCACACACCCATAATCTCTCCACTCTTTGGGTAAATAACTCACTATGCTTCTTGAGGTCAGTGTCCCCATCCTTACATCTTTGTCTCGATGCGCATAGTAACTACTCTGGAAATAAGGATAGGTTGTGTCCTGCAGTGAGTATTAATTCAGTGCACTTGGGGAACTCTGAGGGTTGCTCTGGGAGAGACAGCATGATTGGCTGAAGAAGGAGGACCCCGCCTACCTGGAGCCCTGTTTTGCTACAGTGTCCCTAGCATCTTCTCTGTATAGGTGTGAGGCTTCTGAACAGAAGCAGAAGGTTCCCCTGGGGACATTTAAAAAGGACCTGAAGACACAGGAAGAGAAGCAGAAGCAACTGACAGAGAAAATTCGCCAGCAGCAGGAGAAGCTGGAGGCCCTTCAGGTATGTGGCTTATGGCTGGCAGGCAGAGCCAGCCTGTGTCAGTAGAACGACTGTGGTGGGACAGGAACCATTAGTGGCTCTGCCGCCCACTCATGCTCTCCACTCACCCGTGTGTGCTGCCAGAGCTTTCTTGTTCCAACCTCCAGGTACAGTGATTATGCACTATGCCTTGATTTTTCTTTAAAAAAAAAAAATCTCTTTGTTTATATATTATGAAGTGGTCCAATTCATGTGGAATGTCTTAAAATTACAGAAACTAAATATCTTACCTTAGAGGTGTGTATCTTTCAAAAGTTTTACGAATACTACATACATGATCTATTTTTTAATAAAAATGTGAAAATCATGACATGTATACACAGACAGACATATATTTTCAGTGCTTAGTTATTTTCTTGCGATAATTTTCCAGAAGTGAATATGATAAAGGGGTTTGTAAAATTACTCTTTTAAATAATTATTTGTAAGTTACCCTCCAGAAGATTTTTTTTTTTAACCAGCGGTACAATTTTAAATGTTTTTGCAGTTTATGATTTGAATTTCATATTTCCAAACTTGGACAATTTCTTTCATGTGCCCATTTGTTTGTTTTAGAATTGTTTATTCTTACACCGCTGTTATTTTTTTCTTAATTGATTTGCAAGGTTTTTTTTTTCATATTTGTGCTGTCAGCCAATTGTATTTATTATAAAAGCTTTTCCGTGTCTGGGAATGTCATGACTCACTGTCCTGAATCCCCCTGTCCTTCCTGTCCTATTCCTTAGTGCTTACACGCCTTTTATTGGTTCCTTCTATGTAGGAGTTTAGTCCATTGACAGTTTTTCCCAGTGTCTCAATTGCTGGATTAACCACATTAAATCCTGTAATTTGCTGATGGTCTGTGTATTTTTCCTTTTATATTCTTATATATGTGCAGATCTGGTTCTGTCTACTTTATGTGCAGTAACTGTTTCTATCACATATTGATACCAAGGTGTTCTATTTAATCTTCCCTAAAATAGATCCAGGTAAAGTTAAATGATATTTGTGTACTTTATGGACCGTGAAAACTTTTGAGACATTCCTCATTTCAGTTTTGAGGTCACGTAACTCAAAATATGTATGCACTGAGTTAAGACAATAGAAGTGGGCTGAAAGAAACCATAGGATTCAGAACAACAAAATTGTGTGTTTTGCTTGCATTGAACCGTGATTCAAACAGCAAATGTGCACATCTCATAGTGTGATGGGCTTTTTTTTTTTTTTTTTTTAACAGCATGAGGAGCTTCTGAACATCTGTACTTGCACGGCAGGTGGCCAAATAGCATGTGACCTGTTGGGGGCTTCCCCAAAGGCTTATTTCTTTTCCACCTCTCCTTTCTTGGGTCTTGTTGCAGTTTGTATTCAGGGCGGCCTTAATTGCCCCTCTAGCCAGCTTGGAGCAGCACAGTTTCACAGGAAGAAGGCGGTTTCTGGCAAGATCTGTTTTTTTAAGCCTGGCATCCATGGTCTTCCCTTTCCGTCCACTGGATCATAGTTTCATCACATCACACATGGAGCAGCCACCAGGCCAACATTTTTAGCTATCAAGAGAACCCGTGTTTTTAGAATTTTCATAAGTACGAACCACTGATAGAACCGGGCTGGAACTGAGTTCCTGGTGGGCTCCAGAGCAACTGAGCTGAAACCGCCTGCCTCAGATGGCATGCTTCAGGCAAGCCTGCTCCATTCGCCATCATGTTAGGGGCTTGTACCCGTGCGGGCGGCGTTCAAGACTGACAACAATTTTTGTCTCCCCAGTGAGAACAGGAAATGCACAACAGCAGGACTGTGGCCCAACTCTTACTTCTTATTCACTCACTCTCCCAGACACGTGGTGGGAATCTGAAAAAAATTGCCTAAATGTATCAAGGTATGCAAATAAACCTCACAATTGTGTTTGCCTTCCAGAAAACCACACCCATTCGCTCCCAAGCTGACCTGAAGAAATTGCCCTTGGAAGTGACCACCAGACCTTCCACAGAGGTAAAGCCCAAGGACAGGGGAGGGGCTTTTCTTTAGGTGTCTCAAACTTGGATCAATTTTTTACTGTCTCTGGGCCTCTTTTAGGAACCAGCACATAGACCTCAGCGTCCTCGGTCACCCCCTTTACCTGCTGTGATCAAGAATGCCCCAAGCAGACCCCCTTCCCTGCATACTCCTAGGCCAACCAGCCAGCCCCGAAAGGCTCCTGTTATCAGTAGTACCCCAAAGCCTCCTGCCCTGGCAGCCCGGGAAGAGGCCAGTACTTCCAGACTGCTCCAGCCACCTGAGGTACCCCGAAAGCCTGCTAATACTCCAGTCAAGACACCACCTCGGCCTGCCTCTTTGGTGCAGCCGCTGTCACCATCTCCGCTGCCCAATTCCAAAAGTCCTCGGGAGGTCCCTGCCCCCAGGGCCATCAGGACTCCAGTGGTCAAGAAGCCAGAACCACCTAGTAAACCCTCTCCGGTGAGATGTTTTTCCTCCTCCAGCCTCTAGCCCATTCTCAGTGGTGTAAAAATGGAATTGAGGAGCGTCTAAGCTATACTGGGGGAGCCTCGGGAGATAATGGAATCTAAAGCTTCCCTGTGATCTGTGAGCAGATGGAGTCTATATAATTGAAAGGACTGGGTTAAGGGTACAGAAGGAATTGGTTCCCTGTCTAGAGAGCTCTTCTTCATCGCCCCCATTTTTTCCATCGCCTCTGTTGGCTGCTTATGTTGTAGGCATAAGTTGTTGGTCTGGTGACAGTCTTAGATGGCTGTAGCACCGGTTGACCTGGCTCAGGGTGGAAACAGCTGGCTGGACAGGTCGGCTGACAGGGAAAGCTTCTTCCATGCCACTTTTCACAAAGGCCCTCATGGACCTAGGGCCCAGGAGATACTGACTAAAATCAGATGGGACTTATTCCTGAAGGGGACTGGGAAATACTCAAGTCCTCTCTGAGGCTTCCATGGACTATGTGGAATCTTCCTGTACTTCAAGGGCTACTAATCTCTCGCTTTCTTGCTCCTTGTTCTAGGCTACTGGTCGTAAGCGAACTCTTGGGGTCTCTGATGAGGAAGAACCTGAAGAAGAGGCTGAGAGGAGGAAGGAAAGGTCCAAGCGGGGCAAGTTGACTGTGAAAGAGGAGAAGAAGGACTCAAATGAGGTAGGTGGTGGTGATAGGGTTCTCAACCTCCCTCTTCAGTGTCTCCTCCACTTGCCACCTGCAGTCTTCACCAGCTCTGTTTGTGTTCTGTGACTTGAAGCTTCCAGAGGCCCAGTTCATCTTGGAAGCTCTCTTAGTCACACAGGGTGGCACCAGCTGCTCTCTTCAGTGAGATGGCTTCTCACTCTGCTCACAGTCCCGAGATCACACTGACATAGATCAGGGAGCCGTGAAACTCTACTGTCCATGCTGACGTTCTGCCCTTGCTTTTGATGTCTTGCTTTTGTTGGTAGCAGAAGGGTGGATACACTACCTAAGCATAGTGATTTAGAGAGTGGTTGTCAGCGAGGCACAGTGATTTAAACTGCCACGTAAGATAGCATGAGGTCACGGCAGATGACCATTTGTGGTCACTCACACGACCATATACTGTTGGGCAACAGTGGAGAGATCTCTAACAGAATCTGTTCTCCTTGCAGCTCTCAGACAGTGCTGGGGAAGAGGACCCAGCTGACCTCAAGAGGGCTCAGAAAGGTGAGGCTGGAAGAGGTGCCTTGACAGCCTTTGCAGAAGCGGGAAGTGCGGCCTCTTGGCCAGCAGCAGCGTCTCCTGAAGTCCTTCTGGGCTCTCATGCAGTAGTGGTTTCAGATCTATGCAGAGAGAATTCTGAAGATAACACACTCTCGTGTTTATTTTTAGCATTAGTTCCTTGGCATTTTTCTCTGGTTGTTATTCATCCTATTGCTCTTTAGCACCCTTGTTGCAGATGGGAAAGGAGACCAGGGTGACTGGACGCCATGTCCCTGGCATAGCAGGGGCAAGCACCTAGGGGATTTTGTCTCTGTGAACCCAGGGACGGATATGGCGCTGACTGAGTCAGGAGTCGGGGGATTCAAGTTTCGTGACTACGACCCTGTCCCCGTTTTCAGATAAAGGACTGCATGTGGAGGTGCGTGTGAACAGGGAGTGGTACACGGGCCGTGTCACAGCTGTGGAGGTGGGCAAGCATGTGGTGAGGTGGAAGGTGAAGTTTGACTACGTGCCCACAGATACAACACCAAGAGACCGCTGGTAATGCCCCTTCCGAGAGGTTGACAGAGCGGGCTGGGGGGAGGCAGGATCCCTGAGCCCCTCTGCCGGCAGCCCCTCCTGGGAGCCCAGGACACACGCCGCACGCCCCACGCCCTGTGTCCTCAGGGTGGAGAAAGGCAGCGAGGATGTGCGGCTGATGAAACCCCCCTCTCCGGAGCATCAGACCCCTGACACACAGCAGGAGGGGGGCGGGGAGGAGGAGGCGGCGGTGGCCCAGCAGGCTGTGGCCATGGCAGAGCCCTCCACCTCCGACTGCATTCGCATCGAGCCTGACACCACGGCCCCGAGCACGAACCACGAGACCATTGACCTGCTCGTCCAGATCCTCCGGTGTGTGTCTTCCCGCTGTGAGGCTGGGAGTGTCTCTCCGCTGCTTCCGTGTCGTTCCGGACCCCTCACCCCACCGTCTCTCCTGTTTAGGAATTGTTTACGATATTTCCTGCCTCCGAGTTTCCCCATCTCTAAGAAGGAGCTGAGTGCAATGAATTCAGATGAGCTGATATCATTTCCTCTGGTGAGCCTGGCCTGACCTTTGACTTTGTGCTGTGCAAGCCCCCGTTGGTGTTGTGATAGTCAGGTTTCAGCTGTGTCCACCCCCCACTCCCAAGTCAGTTTCTCTTCTCCTTAGAGAAGGAAAGAGGAGATTTGATGTGGAAAAGTGGTTTAGTTGGATGCGACTTGCGCATGTTACAGAAAGCCGTAAGATGCCGGGCTGAGTCATCATTAGGGACAGCGTTTTGATCTGACGTTTTATAATGACTCTAGTCTTTTTCCTCTGTCTTGGCGGAGGGAATAAAACCTGGCCCAGGCGACAGTGAAGAGCTTCGGCTCAGAGTGCCTATTACCTCTTAGAAAGAGGTGTAGGGAAACTTAAGACATGTAGAAGCAAGTACTGGGTCTTATTTAACCCAGAAAATGCTGATGTGTGTGATGCCTCCCCTGCACTGACCATCTGTTGGACCTCAGTAGTGCGCAGCCGAGAGAGGCCTGCCTTCAAGTGGCAAGTGAGAATGCTTAGTTCTCAGCCCTGTGAGAATTGAGGTTGATCACAAATCTGTGGCTGGGGGAGAAAAGGGGGCGAGGGTAAGGAAGGCGATTTGTGATTTGCTGTGTAGGGCTGGAAGTAATTGGCACTACATTTCTGGTGATGTCCAGTGGGCAGGTAGAGACCGGGATGTGGAGAGGGTGGGAAGGCCAGGGCTGGAGATGGAGCTGGGAGCCATCCATGTCAAACGGGCTGTATTTAAGGTAGGAGTAACTAGGGGTCAGTTTCTAGAGAACTGGAAGTGAAAATTGTGCATTAGCATGTATGTTCACGGTATAGGACTTCTGAGTGACAACTATTTTCTTGATTAACATCTTCCAGAGAGAAAAACATGGGGTTTTGAACCCAGGTGCTTCTTAGGACAAGGGTCTTGCTCTTTTCATGGTGCTGCTCTGCTTCCCTGTGAGATAGCAGAACTCATGGAGTCATATTAAGGTCCACTCTTGCCCTCATTTAGGCTGCAGGTATGCTCTGCAGGTCCCAGGAATAAGTGGCTTTTAAGTTGGCTAGGTCAGCCAGGCATTCGCATGTCAGATTTATTGCTTTTGGCCTAAAGTTGTTGCCAGACTCAGAGTGGAGCCTGAGAGCAGTGGACTGAACTGCTCAGACCAAAATATAGTGAGCAGGAGCCTCTAAGCTTATTTTCATAAATGGAGTTATACCACCAATGTCTCAATTTTATAGTCTCCTAAATTTTAATGTCTAAAGTAACTCAAGCTTTAATTATTTAATGTCAGAGACAACAGAATCTAATGTCCATTATTCTGTAAATGGTGGCCCTTTTTCCCATTATGCTGGACTAGGAATTCCATAACCCCCTTAGGGATTCTGAAAATACTGGATTAAAGAAAAAAATATATATATATATATATGATCCAACAGCTAACTATCTGAATCTGTGATTACCTTAAAGATATACGTAGAATTTTAATACTTAGGCACTTCCATACATTTATATTGTGCTGCCATGGGATAACTTTTTGTGCAGAATGTGAAGTTTCTCTTGACATGTTGGTTTGCTAGGGTAATAGTTTAGATTACAAAGTGGATGACATGGTTAAATCCTTGCCAGCAGCACTTCTTAGAGACAGCAGTCAGGAGCCACTTGGTACTAAGTGTCTCATACATCTTTATAGAAAATAAACACAAGTTAGTTATACTGTCGTGGTCAGACAGGACCTGTTGGTTGTGGATTCCTGTTCTTCAAAATGGCCTTACCATTTTCATTTATAATTTATGAGTAAATCAGGTTAAAAATTTAAACTAGAAAATAGATTAAACCTGAAGAGATACTAACTAAAATGTTTTTTACACTGAGATCCCATGTAACACCACTTGAAACAAGTGTCTTGCTACCTTTTAAAAAATTTGAAAAGCCTTACATCGAGAGTAACTGTTAACTAACATTAATATCCCACCCCTGGGATGTTTTCAGTACTTAATACAGTAAAAGTCTGATGCTCCATAAATACATTACGTAAATCTAGAGGTATCTGCTGTTGCTGGGTGTTTGATAAATATTTGTGGAAGAGAATCGGTTGGGTATGATTTGAAAATAGATTGCTGAAAGGGCTTTTCTGATGTTAGAAAGGTATTATTGAGCAGGGGTGAGTGCTGTTCTTTTGTGTCACCTGGGTTACCACAGCTTTCTGTCTGCCAAAGCTATTTGCTGAGTGCTTCATATGTGTGTGCTCCTATTTTTGTTCTTATGGCAGTCCCACAAGATTGGCATCAAAATCTCTTTTCTCTGGAGCCAGAGATACTACTTGCTCCTTGGGTCTGGCATCCCTTCAGATCAATTGTCTTTGTGCTCAGCTAGTTTGGGGCACCAGCGCCTATGTGAGGGGCTGTAGGGGAACCTCTAATAGCTCATACAGTCACCCTCTGGCTTTCTCCCTGCAGAAAGAGTACTTCAAGCAGTATGAAGTGGGGCTCCAGAATCTGTGCCATTCCTACCAGAGCCGTGCAGACTCACGAGCCAAGGCCTCCGAGGAGAGCTTGCGCACCTCTGAGAGAAAGCTCCGTGAGACAGAGGAGAAGCTGCAGAAGCTGAGGACCAACATCGTGGCGCTCCTGCAAAAGGTGCAGGAGGTGAGCCAGGCAGCCCTCTCATTGCAGCTGGACCACCTGGTGTCTCAGGGAGGGGGCCTGGGCACCTCCTGTTCCCTTCTCCCCACTCGCAGGAATCTGTGGTTCCAGCTCTGGCCGCACAGCATCCTGACCAGGAGGGCTGGAGGTGGTGCGGCTGCCTGGGCCTCATCCCAGCCAGACCCACGGTATCAGACTTTTGCCCTTGTTTAGATATTTTCTTGTACAGCCTGGTTTGAGAGCCCTCCAAGCCATAAAACAGAAGTTCTCACTTTTCCAGATGACGCCCAGATGGAATTGGGTAACCCAGAAGCTGGTAGTGTCCCGTAGGGTCTCAGTGCTTCATCCAGGTGGTAAACACCGAGGGCTTGCTCTGCGCTTGCCCTGTGGATACCAGGTGAACTAGACAAGTGAGATAAGTGCCCCGGCTCTCACAGCCCAACAGTTTTGTGAGGAGCCAGTTGTCGAAGGTGGGAAGTGCTGTGAAGTAACAGGAGATTAAGAAAACAGGGAGGCCACTTTACTAGGGTATTTAGAGGAAGCTTGTCTGAGGACCTGTTTGAAGTGAGAGCAGAATCAACCATATGAGAGCAGTATGTGAGAGTTTTGGTTAGAGGGAAGAGCAAGACCCATGTTCCTTGGTGGGTAGTTGCGGGTGACAGGAGGAGAGAAAGGGCCTGTTCCAGAGGAGGAGTCATCGGAGGGGTGTGCATGACGCAGCTGCCAGTCTGAGCTGCTGGTGCTGGAGGGCCTGGAGGAGAGTGGCGGTTAGAACCTGGACCACTAGGGAAGAGGTTCCCCAGTTGTCTGGGGTGAGAGATTCTGGTGGCCTGAACCTTGGGTGGTGACAGGGAGAGAAGTGGGAAGACTTGCAGTAGATGAGGGAAAGGCGAAAACAAGGGTGATTTTTCTGGTTTGTCTTAAATCCCTGGGGGAAGGGAAGGGAAGGCCTGTACTGAGGTGGGAACACCCTGGGTGGGGAGGTCAGGTCAGTGCGTTTGGGTGCGTGTTGAGTCTGAGAAGCCTGAGCGCAGCTAAGGCAACTGGGAACTTGGGTCGAGACAGGGCAGAGAAAGAAATCTGGGCGTCATCTGTGCACAGAGGATGGGGAGGGGAGCATGATCAAGATGGAGCAGCCCTTATATGGGGGGAGTGGAGGGGGAATGGGGTGACTCTGGGCTCAGTCCCCATGGGCTGCAAAAAGGGTGGGGAGGCGGGCCTCCCGCCGCCTTCTGGCCCCGTTCTGATTCTGCTGCTTTCTCTTCCAGGACATCGACATCAACACCGACGACGAGTTGGACGCCTACATCGAGGACCTGATCACCAAAGGGGACTAAGGCTTGGCAGCCGGAGATCAGCTCCCTGGCCCCAAAGGCAGAGCCCCTGGGGGGTGGTGTTTCATTCGTGGGATGATAGCCTTGGCTTGGTTTGGCTCATTTGGGGCATTTGTGCTTTTGGAGGGAAAGATACTCTTGATTCCTTGAATCTTCTTCCCTAAGTTTATAAATATTTATTTTTTAAAAGAAACAAGATGCTGTGCCTGCTGTGAGACCATACTTTTTTTTTCTTTTTTTCCTTTGGTGACTCTTGGGCAAAGGACAGAGAACCAGGATGCCAGCCAAGCCTGAGCTGCTTCTCTTGGCTCCTGACTTTGTAAGATGCGACAAATCCAGCACCATCCAGAAGTTGGAGAGGCTTCAGGGGTAGGGTTGGTCTCGCCTAAGAGAATGAACAAGTTGGGATCTGAGGGATGGCGGGAGAGAAGCCCCCGCAGTGGTGTTCTCCTTAGGGGCTTTGATCCAGGGACCCCCCCAAGAGAACTGTGATCCGGAAGAGGTCAGCATTTAGGGGCTGTCCCTCTCGTGGCGCACATCTCAGCTTAGGGATTTGAGTGGGGGCCCAAGCAGCTGTCAGTCATCTAGTGCTCTCCAAACACTTGGGAAAGAAAGGTCCTTCAGCTCACCTGTCCATCACCCAGGTTCTCCCTGCAGGAGTGATTTTCTGTTAACTGGACAGTGAGGTTTCAGCCTCAAATGATTTGAGTCCAGGTTGAGAAGCAGAGAGATCTGACTCTGGTCCGACTGCTGAGCTGGGTTGCGCGCCAAGTGTCTGAAAGCAACCGGCCCCTGTGTTTCAGAGCCCTGGTGCTGATCTGGTGAAGTCTGAGTGTGGCAGGGTCCTGAGGAGGCACAGCTGCCACATACGGTGCCAGCTAATCTCAGAGTTTGCTGCTGGCTTTTCTTCTGCTTCCCCTCTTCTTGGTCCTACAGTGCCTGTCAGTGACCCTGCTCGGGGCAGACGGGGAGCTCACGGAGCCCAGGTGTGGGAGGCTGGGCTGCAGGGGCCAGAGGCAGCCCTGCGGGAAGCACGCCGCGCCTCCCCTCCCTGTCCTTTCAAGCTCATAGGGTTGTGTTCCTCCAGCAACTTCTCAGGGTTAAAGACAAAGGCAAGAGTTGCTGAGTTTTCTTTTTAATGGCCATTGGAAATTTTCTGGTTTGATTTCGGCCAGCTCTCTTCTCTCTACTCTTTATTTGGGAACATTGGGTTTCTGAAGGCACAGGAACTATGGTATTATATTACTGGTCTGTGATTCCTGCATCGACCCACCTGGGTCAGCATGGTTCATATGCCAGCCCATTTTGTCCTCAGACTGGGCATGCTGGTGAAGAAATGAGGCCACACTGGAATTGAAAGTTCTTACCAACTTGTGTACATGCACAGCACCTGTTGACTCTGGGTTCCCGGAACCACAATCCTCAGGGAGGGCTGTTTGAGGAAACAGCTGCTTATATACCTGGCCTCTTCCTCTGGGGTCTTGGGGTTTCTTGAACCGGTGATTCCCCTCCCATCCAGCTCTCCACACCAGACCACATATGGTCCGTTTTTGTCCCCTAACTTACTATTTTAATCTAAAAGGAAGTTGATTTTGCATTTTTACCAGAGGGTAATACTCAAGTTTTTTATTTACACATCTGTAATCGAAATGCAATACTATAAACTTACTGGCAACTCCTGAACTCAGTCTCTTTTCTTCTCTTGTAAAATCCAGCACCATCCTCTTCATTCTTTCTACCACTGTGACTCTGAATTCTTCACATTCTTTCTTCTCTCCACCATCTTCATTGTTTTGTCTTCACACATAACACCTGCAGAAGCCGAAATATTGCATATCCTAATCGTTCACTTCTGAGTGTGCCCACCTTGACTAAATCCACAGTTATGCTGCCTGCTGCCTGTTCTGCAGGCACAGCTCCTGCTGTTCTGGGCAGAAGAGTAAATGCAGGGGATCTCTTCCCACCCCTAGCATGAGGGCTCCGGTCTGCTTGGAACTGTTTGATGACCTGGGAGGAGGAAGATGGTCTGGTTGGTCTGTGGCAGGAAGGGTCTTGGTGCACAGCTGCAGGAATGTGAATGAATGCAGAAACCCTTGTTTTTAAGGAATGGGATGGATGTGACTTTTTTTTTTTTACACTTGATCTTAGCCAAAAGGCTGAGAAGTGATGACTTTTTTTTTTTTAAAGTGATACATGTATATGGTAAAAATTTAAACAGTACAGACTAGATATAAAAGCAAGATATAAAGTGCAAGACTCATTCTTCCCACCTGGCACCCATTTTCTTCCTCAGAGTGTCCAAACACACGTCTACTCTGTTTCTGCCTGTCTTCCCACCTGTTTCCGAATAGCATATATGGGCCTGTTTAATTCTGGACAGTCACATAACATTTCATCGTCTTGGATGTACTGTCATTTAACAGCCTCACAAACATCTGGGTTTCTAATATCTCTGAAAATGCGGTGGTGGTGAGTGAGAGACAGAGAGAGAGAGAGAGAGAGAGAGACAGAGAGAGAGAGAGTGTGTGTGTGTGTGTGTGTGTGTGTGTGTGTAGGGTAATTCTGAAAGAGTTGGCTGTTAGGTGGTGGATGCATTAATTCTAAGATCTGTTCCAGAAACTAGTTCCAATTCAGCTACTAACTTTTTCTCTGTGCGCTTGACAGTATGCAGTCTCTTCCATCTTAACTAATCGGAAAGAAGGAAAAATGGGTTTTTAACAAAAAATGGCACCTTCATCGGCCAGTTCTCTCTCTTCTGGTAGAGGGCTGTAGTTCTGAATCTTGGGTTGTTAGGTACTCTTCTGAATCAGATGAGAAACTGTTGAACTCAAGAGAAATGTTCCCCATATACAAGCCCCTTACTCCAAAACTGTCCTGTGGATTTAGAATTAAAAACACTCATGTAGGATCAATAACAGGTCAGGGCATGAGTCTGACAGTTTTGTTTACCAAAGGGAGGCATGGATTAGTAACAGGCTGAGGAAAGCAACTCTGGGTCCTCCTGTATATTCATGAGTGACAGCACCTTTTGGCTCTTCTTACTGGGTCCACTGGACTTACAAGAAGGCGCTGCCTTTCAGACCAGTGGCTCAAGCAGTGCTGGCCAAGAGTTCACAGTTGGAAGGACCAATAACTGAAAAAGCTCAAACTTAGTTGCCATTTACATAGAACACAAGGCTTGGCCTTTTCTCTTTTGGAAGTTCTGTCTGTTGCTAGGCTGTGATGGACTGGTTGGTGGAGGCCAAGATGTCCAGAATGCCAGTAGCCTCAGAATTCCACTGGAGGGTTCTGCCCTTTGTTAAAGATGGAAGCTCTGAGCCTTCCTTTGGGACAGCCACATTGCTCTTGGTTCTCTGAGCAGCTGAATGGCCAGCTTGGTCAAGGCTTGTAGAGCTCCAAAGGAACTACAATCCTGTCCAAAAGAATGAGACACTGCTGGGGGTACCATCGGGGCTGGACAGAGGAAGGACTCAGCAATGAGCCAGAATGTTGCCAAGCCCATTTTTCAGTTTGGTGGTTTTCATCCATAATGTGGAATGTGCCTGGCCCAAGGAGGGCTCTTGGGTCCTGCAAGCCCTCAGACAAATCACTCCCTGCCCATATCTCCCCATTCCTCTAAAATAAAGGAGTCTGGATGACAATAGAGGTTTTCTGGCTCAGACTGCCAATAATCTGTAGCTGGTCCCAACTGATGTGTGAACTGGGTCCAAAGCTGCTTTGCTTCCCTGTTTCCAAGATTAACTGCTTGTCACCTGCTTCCTTGTAGACCTTTGGGTGGTTGCTCAGGGTCCACATGGGATGATGTTAGCTCATGGCCTAACCATTTGGCCAGTTTCAGTATCCCCTAAAGATGGGAAGGGAAGGGCTTTCATCCATATTTCCTGGGGCTGTAGGATTCTCAGCTGCCAGCCAAGGGTGGTGGAGCCACTGGGGCAAAGTTGGACCTGAGGGAGAAGGAGCTGACAGATCCCACCTAGCTCATCCTTTCTGGACTCTGCTGAGATGCCCCCATGGGATTTTCTGGGGCCCCTTCCTGCTCGAACAACAGGTTTCTTGGGAAGCTGTGACTAGCGGTAATCCACTACTTAGTTTTGCCGCCCTTCCTGGGTTCTTTTTGGCCCACTACTGAAGCTCTGGGTTCCTACTCTCCTCCCCAGGGTGCCACCATTTTAAGCAATCTGCTGGGTTTGAGCGGCTGCCGTGGAGAGATTCTACTTACAAGTGAATTTTAGTTCTTCACACTAAATCACAAGCTGCCACAATACAACTTGAGCCCCAGGGCTGCCTGCAAATTCTCACGTGGCGCAGAAGCAGCGGCCAGAACCTGCCACTCGGCTATTTCAGAGGCTTCGGGTGGCCAACGCACAGCCCCCAGTGAGGGTCGGCAACCTCCCAGCCGGCCAACGGTTGCCAGTTCGGACCCTCGAGGCCTCGGCGCCTGCCGGGCACGTGCCTCTGCGCGTGCGCCCTGGGAGCATCTGGCACCCCGACTAGTGTCCGTGAGGGCCCGCGGGCCCGAACTTGGGTGTGCGAGACGGGGCCGTGGGGCCTATAGGTCGGGTTTTATGTGACCAGACAGGGGTGGGTGAGGGACACCTCTTAGCGAAAGACCTTGGGGGGTCGGTAGGGCCGCATTCCACTGGGTGGGGAGTTTGTTTTTTTCTGGCCATCTCTTATTAAATTCAGAAAACCCCCTTTTCCGACTTCTGCTCGCTATAGAATACATTTTGTTGGTTTAAACATTCTTCTAGTATGGAGCTTTTATAGCAACAAGACAGAAGACCTGGAGAGGAAGCAGACACTTTCAGGTAATTTCTGGTGGGCCCTCTGGCTTGCAGCCCACTGCCCTCTCCTGGGGCCTGAGGTCTCTTGGGTTTCACAACTTTGGTCCCTTTTCTACTCGTTTATCCTTGGCTTGGAGTATGGTGTTCCCTGAAAATTAACCTTTTTTGGTTTTGGACATTTCCTGTCAACCTGGAATAACCCTACACCCGCTCCCTCCAAATCTCACATATTATTGCAATAATTTTTGATCTGGTTCAGCCTCCACTGCTTGGGGAGTATATTTAAGTGGTAAGGCAAGGTGGTCGTCTTTATTGTTTTCCCCCAGTGGAAATTCACTTAGGCCAGCCTCCTTCATGAAATGAGCCGCCTTGCTCCTTATTTATGTTTCAGAGTTTGGTTTGGGGCCTGTTGGGCTGGAGATGACCTTAAACATGCCAATGAAGGCATCGCAAATTATTCCCATGTGAGGTCCTAGCCAAAACTGGAATTTTGGGTGTCATCTCAGATTTTAGATGGCTCAGTCTCTCTTAGATTTTTTTTTTTTAAACACTTCCAGGCTATTCTTAGAATTTAAAATCATGCTATTCAAGTCTCTCCCATTCCTGTTCTCTCCCCCATCCCCCAGGCCTTTGGGATTTAAATGATAATTGCTTTAAATCTAGATGTAAATTCTGGAAGGGCTGACATTTTTATAAACTCAAATCGTCCCAGACAGTACAAAATGGTTTTCCATTTGCTCGATCTTTAGGCTCAGTAAGATTTTACAGTTTCTCCATAAGAATTCTATACTTTCTCCTTAAATGTATTCCTAAATGTTTGGTGTTTGTCACCATTGTGGATGGGGTAGTCCTGATGGAATATCCATCTCTATTCCTGATTATTAGTATATAGAAGGCTAAGATTTAATAGTTTTATTTTCTATTTTATGAACTCTGGTAATTAAATAAACAATGTCCAAATTTGCTGGTATGCTAATTTAGCAAACTTTCCCTTTTGTATTAGCTAATTCCTCTGAAATGATCACACTATATATATACTTTTAATGATGAATAGTCTGGCCTTGTTTCTGATGTGGATGGAAATTCACATTAACATTGGTCAGGATTTTGGCTGTTTTGGTAAATCACCTTTAAAATGTGAAGTTTTCTTCTGGTTTTTTTTTTTTTAAGATTTTATTTATACATACAAGCTGGGGTACAGGCCAGAGGCATGGGGCGGCGAGAGGGTTCACCAGAGACGGAGTGGGGAGCAGAACAGGCAGATCAGAAGTACACTGCTGAGGGGAGCAGCGGGCGAGGCAGGAGAGGTCTGCCACACCATGTGGGATTCTCCCCGGCCGGGCGTCGAACTTGGGTCGCCGCTGCTGACAGCTCCACAGCGCAGCGCTCAACCTCTGCGCCACCGGGGAGGCCCAGTTTTGGTTTGTTTTTAACTTGGGCCCTCTGGGTTGGAGCCAAGGCTGCCAATTCTGCCCTACTCAGGTGCCAAGGGGCACCAGTCATATAGAACGAAATGTGGGCTGTAATCCACCCACCGCCTGCCCCCCACTAGATAGTCAAATGCCTTTTCAGCATTTAGTGATAAAACTATATGGGGCTTTTCTTTTTTAAGCTGCTTTTTTAACAGTTATTTGTTTATTAGACATGGAGTGGCTACAAAACAATACTGTCAAAATATAAAATACTTGTAAGAATAGACAGTGTATATCCATTGCCTGGTTTAAGAAAACACACTATTTTACTTTATAAATCCCTTTGTCCCCTTCTTGGATCCTCTTCCCTATGTATTATTTACTACTATGTATTTGCTTTTTTTTCCTTATCAATATGTTTCAGAAGTTCATACTGCTATTGGAGGTAGCTATAATGTATTCATCTCCACTGGTCGTGTCATTACTACTATACAGTGATGAAAATGAGCGAATTACACCTACAGTCAAACACGCCACAATTTTTTATCTGTGCCTCTGTGACTTGTATTTGTGTTGTTTCTAGTTTTTTATTATTACACTACATCTTGTGGACATTCTTGTCTCCTGTTGCCTGCATGCAGGGCTTTCTCCTTAGAATCATTGGAGTAGAATTGCCAAATCATAGGTCATTCCTGTTTCAACTTTACTGGGTGATAGTAAATTGTCTTCCCAAGCGGTTGCATCAGTTTACATAAACAGGGCTACAAAGTGCTTGTTTATCCTGCTTCCTAAGTTACACTTCTGTTGCTATACTTGAATATTTTTGCCAGTCTGATGGGTGTGTATTGTATTTCCCTGACTTTTTTTTTTTTTTGGTAAAGACTTATTTATGCATACAAGAACTGGGGTGTAGGCCAGAGGTCTGGGTGGTGAGAGGATTCACCAGAGACAGAATGGCGAGCAGAAGAGGCGAATCTACTCAAGTACACTGCTGAGGGGAGCAGCGGGTGAGGCAGGAGAGGTCTGCTGCACCTTGTGGGAATCTCTCTGGCTGGGGACTGAATTTGTGCTGCAGTGGCTGCGGATAGCTTCATGGTGCTGAGACTCAACCTGTTGTGCCACCAGGGAGGCCCTCCCTGACTTCTAATGTGATTATATTTTCTTCCTTGATAGAAGGTTTTACTCAAAACTTTTAACCACTTTTCTATTCTTTTGTCTTCTTGTTACTGATTTGGTGGTGGGTTTTTTTTGGTATATTCTGGATACAAGTTCTTTATAAGTGTGTTCCAATTCTATTTGCACTTCTTGTCATACTTTTTTTTTTTAACTCTTGACTTTTAATGAATAGGCATTCTTAATTTTAATGGAGACTAATTGAACAATCTTTTTTATTGTTTCCATTTTATATAAAGAAATCCTTCCCTACCCTGAGGTCATGTATATAATATTTTATATTATCATCTAAAACCTTTACAGTTTGTCTTCTACATATAGATCTTTAATATATATTAAATATAGATTTAATATAGAGTTGACTTTTATATGGAATTGACTTTTTTGATATGATGTGAGGTAGAACTCCAGTTCCTTTCTTCCTTTCTGATTGGCCCCACGCTCCTTACTGAAGTCTTTCTTTTCTCCGTTAATTACAGTGTTACTTCTCTTATCAAATGTTCTTATTCTGAGTCTGTTTGTGGGTTTTTATTTAGTTATATCAGGCTATTTCTCTTTCTCTGTGCCAGCACCACACTGATTTACTCTGAGTTTTAAGTACAAGTTTTGATATGTACTAGAGACAGTCCTACTTTTTCTGCCTCAAGAGTATCTTGACCTTTGCATTTACCATGTATTTATTAGAATCATTTAATCAAGCTTCCTGAGAATTGAAGCTGATGGTATCTGTCATCAGTTTGAGAACTGATATTACGTCTCCCAAACCATTAAGATGATAGAACTTCATAATTTAGATCTTTTGTTAGTGTCTCTGAAGAAAGTATTACGTTTCCCTTTAGAGGTCTTGTTATCTCCTCTGATAGATGTATGTTAGGTACCTGATGATTTTTGATGCTACTGTAGATATTTTGAATTATTTATAAGATATTATCTTTTTAATTATAATAATTTAATTATAATTTCTGACAGTTTATTACTAGTACATAAAACGTAACTGATTTTTACATTATTCTAATTTATCTTTACAGTCCTCCACTCTACCAAATGGGCTATCAAAGGACCTTCTAACTTAGATTCTTTTGGATTTTTTTTTTAAGATTTATTTATTTATATATACAAGCTGGAGTACAGGCCAGAGGCATGTGGCAGCGAGAGGGTTCACCAGAGACAGAGTGGGGAGCAGAACAGGCAGATCAAAAATACACTGCTGAGGGGAGCAGCGGGCGAGGCAGGAGAGGTCTGCCGCACCATGTGGGATTCTTCCCGGCTGGGTGTCAAACTCGCATCGCGTGCTGCCGACAGCTCCACAGCGCAGCGCTCAACCACTGCACCACCAGGGAGGCCCTCTTTTGGATTTTTTGTGATCTGTGAACAACAATAGTTTTGCCAATTCTCATACTTCATGTATCTTTCTTGCCTTTATTGCAGTGGCCAGGACTGCCAGTACAATGTTGAATGTCAAGGGTGAAAGCAGGTATTTTTTTGTTGTTCCCTATCTCACAGAGAAAGATTGTTTGGGGGGGTGAAGGGGGTAAACTAACTTTGCATGTCAGTAACAGTAATTTTTTATCTTGCTAGATTTCTTAATATTTTGTTTTGAATTGTACCATCATCATGTGAGTGATGCTGTTTATAATTTTGCCTTCTCATGTCTCTTTGTTAGGTCTTGGTGACCAGGTTATACTAGCCTCAAGAAATAAGTAGGGGAGTCGTCTCTTTTCCCCTCTATACTCTTAGTTTCTATAAGACTGGCTGTTCTGTATCTAGAGTTTTGAGTGTATATGAGTAAGAGGAGACTTCTAACTGAATTAAGGTTGCTTCTACTTTGTTTTCATTAGATACATGTGGGACCTTTTCACTTTATCCTCTATGTCTCATCTCTTTATAATTTTTGCCTATTTACAAATGTCTGTGTTGCATTCTGGATACTTTTTTCCACATCTCACTTTCATGTCACTAATACTTTCTTCAGTTGTGTGGTGTTATAAAATTATTTTTAGTGATTGTTTTTTTTCAATTTCTGGTAATTCCTTAGAATTTTTTGAAGCCCCTTTTCTGTTTCTAGAAATATATTAAACATGATTTTATATTGTGTGCTGACAATTTCACTGTATAGAGGAGTTTTATGTCTGATTCTGCTGTTAGTTCTCTTGACTCTTGAACATGGGCCAACTTGTATTTCCTTGTTTGATCAGAGATGTTAGACTGTGGGGGTGCTCATTTTCCTTGCAGCCTCATGTCTGGGGCTCCAAAAGGCGTGGGATGAGGGAAGATCCTCCAGAGAGGTTTTGTTTGTTTCTCTCATGTGACTGGAGCACTGCCAGTTTGGGACCATGCAAGATTTGCAGAATTGGGCTGAGAGTCCTCTCCTGATTACAATTCTTAGGGGATTTTTTTCTGCTCTTCTTAGGTCTTACATTTAAGACCATCAACATTCCTTGTATTTTATTTTGGATTTACCACAATATTGAAAGTACAGACTTTTGGGGGCCCAGCTTTCCAGGGACATCTCCTTTTAGCTGCCCTGGCTTGGGACAGTCGTTTGAGGCAGTGGAAAACTTGCTTTGCTCACTGGGCTCAGTAACTGTGAGGACAAAGCACATTTGTCTCCCCTCCAGGTTTCCACATCCACTTAGCTTTTGGCCCGAGTGTTCCTTCTATTCTTTCTAGCTCATGGAGGCAGTTAAGCTGCTTTAAAATCTTATCCAGAATGACTAGTTTTCCACAAAGGAGGGTTATTGAGGGACTGAGTCTATCACATTGCCAAAAAGAGAAGTCCTTCTCGATCTACTTGATAGAGGGAATGGTTTGTACTGCAGCGCTACCCACCATTACACGTGTGTTTCAGTGGTAAATCTGCTTGAACGTGGGCTTGTCAGTTTAGGGTCTCGGTCTTTTGTATGTGGCTGCATTCTATTTGCTATTACTATATTTGGATTTATGCAAATTCTTAAGTGAATTACATATTTTTAATATTTTACATATTTCTTACATTTTAATGTGGTGTCAGGTTCTGTTGTTGAAGTTTTGCTGGCTAGCTTCATAAGTTAAAAAGCTTTGAGATTTCCCTGCTGTTGCCTATGTTGCATTTTGAAAGTTTTCTCTCTAGTGTCCTTCTGCCTCCTAGATGCGGGGCCCTGAGGATAAGGCGGCCTTAGGCCTCCTCCCCAGAGGTCTTCAGGAGTCAGCAGTGATTTGGACTGCAGCATTAGGGAGAAGCAGCGTCTCCTGGGTCACTTGGTTCAGGTCTTCCCAGTGAGGTCTCTGAAGGCCCTCTTCACAGCTTGGTGCTGCAGCCAGTCACCTGCTGCCCATGTAGTGTCCCCTTGACCCTTTGCTCTGGTAGGGCTTCCTGACTGGACACTATTTCATTCAGCGTCTATTTACTGAGAACCCACTATGTGCCAGGCACTGGGGATGCTACAGTATATCAGACAGACAAGATCCCTACTTAGGAGGCCACAGTCCATGGGAGGGGGGCGGGGCAGAGATAGTCAACAAATAGGTGAACTACATGGCTTGCCAAAGGGCAGGGCAGAAAAAGGAGGCTGTCGGTAGCTTCTTACTGTGCTTGGATGTGTGCAGGTCAGGCCCACATTGTTCCTTGTCCCTCCCCACCTCTTTTAAAATACCACCTTAGCTATTTTGTTTTGCTACCCAACTGCTCCCCATATAAATTTCACAAGTATGTCAAGTTTTTGAAAAATACTGGCAGGATTTTGACTGGAATCAAAATTGTAGATTTGGGAAGATCTAACATAATAGAATTTGCCCATCATGAAGATGGCGTTTCCCCTTTTATATATATATATATATATATATATATATATATATATATATATATATACACACATATAAAATCTATACATATATAATCTATCTATCTATCTATCTATCTATATATATATAAAATAGATTAACAGAAAGATACCACAATATATGCCACAGGAGCTCACAATACAGCCAACAAAATGCAAAAGTTTTTTTTTGGTAAAACTAAAATATATATATTTGGTAAAACTAAAATAAATATACATATATGTATTTTTTAGTTTTACCAAAAAAAAACTTTTGCATTTTGTTGGCTGTATTGTGAGCTCCTGTGGCATATGTTGTGGTATCTTTCTTTCTGTTACACATCCTTCTAACTCATGGCTGGTAGGTGAGAGACCACGGAGGGAGCTTGTGTCCTGCGGGTCAGAGGGTCTTCCTGAATGTCATTCTGACGTCCCTACCTGTTCAGAGATCTACCTGGCTCTGTTTCAGGCTCTCTGATCCCTTCCTTTGCCTCAGTGGACTGGCCTTTGACACGTGTAGGCTTTGCCCATGCAGCTTATCCTTTTCCCTGGCACACCCCTTTCCACTGCCCTCTGGGCCTGTCCTGGGCATGCCTCCCTCCCCTTCTCTGCAGTGAGAGCTACCCCTCCAGCTGGACTCTCCATTGCCTGTCTCCCCGCAGATGGGAGTGCAAGGCTGCAGAAGGAAGGAGTTGTATGGCGCCGATTCTGGAAGTGCTGATCCAGGGGATCAGGCCAGCCACTCTAATCCGGGCCATGGGAGCTAGTGATCCGAGTTGCTTGGCAACCCAGGGAAACAGAAGCAGCCCAGACAAGGAACTGTGGAACTCACCAGAACCTTCTCTGCAGGTGGCGGGCACATTGGCTTGGCCCCTAACAGCCCCAGGCAAAGCTGGAACCCTTACCTTAGCGTCTGTGTCAGCCCTCTGTCGCCTTCCTGGTCTAGACATGTCCTCCACTCTACCCCTCGTCTAGACCAACCTGCCACTTCCTTGGCACTGAGTAGAATAAAGCCTCACATTCCTCTCCCACGCCACCTCGTCACTGTCCTCCTGTTTTAGCCTGGCCCCACCCGTCCCAGAGTCAGGGACAGGCCATCGAAAACTCCAAATCCAAGGTTGTTTTTATTACTTGTCAGCAAGCGCTGGCTCACAAACAGTATTAAGAAGAGGTGCATTCCACTGCTCCAGTGCAGGCTGGGGCACAGGCCTGCCTGCCCCACCCACCCTTTCTTGAGTGGGCACCCTAAGGCATTTCACATGTCTGTATTTTCACTTTTTTAAAAAAATAAAAACAAAACCAGTTCAGAGTAGAAAGAAAACCCTGTGATGAATTTTTAGGACCAAATGAAGTTTGGGGGAGGTTTGGAGTAGGGGTTCTGAGGAGCTGAGTCAGTGGCCACAGTGGCCCTGAATCAGGACAAGCCCAGGTGACTGGACTGACCCAGTTGGTGGGTCCTCACCCTTAGGACTACAGGACAGGACCCAAAAGTAGACACATGGTGAGAAACAACAATAACAGGATTTATTTACAGAGAGAGGTGGGAGAGAGGGAGAGAGAGGGAGGAAGTGTGGTGAGGTGGGGAAGGGAGACAGAATTTGTAGGCTGGCATGTGCCAGATGCCGTCTGGCCTACCCAGACAGCGTCCACTGAGCAGGACTGGGGTCCAAACGGATGCGTATGTGGCAAGCCAGTGGCTTCTCCACAGACATCCCTCCTCACCGGCATTTCAACTGCTAAAGCCCCAGCAGTTTTAACTACCCAAAGCGCAGCAGTTTTAACCACTATCCAGGTGATATGGGGGTGGGGGCTGGCACGCTCCACCTTCTACCATTGAGCTGGTTATGAGACCACCCACTGGCTCAGAGGTTGCTCCTCACTGTACTTCTTAGAGCCCAGTCCCCCGACTGTTGGCCGAAGCCATTGGGAGAGGGTCTGAGGAGAGGGCAGGCATAGCTGACAGGAGAGCCAAACTCAGACAGGAACACCCTGTCTTCATCATTTTGAACTCCCACAGACCATAGAAATTTAAGCAAAATAGTTATTTTATATATATTTATATGTCCTATATATAAATCAGGCAAATAAAGAGTTCAAGGGGTGCTGAGTACCCCCAGAGCAGGCTGAGGCGGGACACTGGGTCTCTGCACCAGCCAAGAGTTTATTCATTATTGCTGATTTGGGGCCTGGTTCTGGGGTGGAGAGCACCTGTAGGCCCTGCCCCCCTGCCCGTTCTGGTTTCTTTGGGGCTACCCAGCTCGGCAAGGGTCTCTTGCCCTCACATTCACATGGGGCCTCTTCAGCTTCCCTCCCTGCCCGTGGCGGGTGGGATTATCACCTCAGACACCACTGGACTGTGCTCTCATGGGCTGGGCGGGGCTCCTGTTCCCTTTTCTCTGGGCTTTTCTGGGCTCCTAGGGGACAGGCAGCTTCCATACAAAGGGGGTGGGAGTTGGGCTTGCTAAGTTGAGCTAGAAAATGCTCCCAACTCAGGGGGTCTGGCTGGTTTCCTGATGTCTTAAAAAGAAGGGGCTTTTGCCAGGACACTTTTGTGGCAAGAAAGCACACTTAGAAAGTTTTCTGCTAAGTGTTGTACTAAAAAATATTTACTAAAACATCTTGGCTGGAAAGAAATGGAGATTGTTTTTCTAAAAAAGTCAAAAGCAGCTCCCGAGGAGGGGCCGGTCCTCTCTGGGTGGGGGCTGGTGACACGGGCAGTCCACGGCCCCGCCAGCCTGCCTGAGTTGTAACTGGGAGCTGGGGTCCCGGTGGAGCCCAAGTCCACAAATGAAGGGGCTCAGGTGACATGGGGCACCTGGGGGCTGGAGAGAACCTGGCTCAGCACTTCCTCCTTCCAAGATGGGAGCCCACAAAAAATGTTAAAAAAGTGGGGGGAAGGAAAAAGGGAAGTGTAGGTGAGGGCCACTGAGTACTAAGTTGAATGCATTAAAGAAAAGGTGGACCAGGCTGTGCGGGCGCCTGTATTTGCAGGAGCGGGTATCACTCAGAAGATGTTGGGGCACATGTGCCAATCCTGCCTCTCCTTGGCCTCCCAGTAGCCGCCCTTGTACATGCAGGCCATCTCCCCGGTCAGCGGGTCCAGCCTCTTCTCGAACCACAGCGGCAGGTACACATCGACCTCCTTTTCTGCTGGTGGGCACAGCGAGCGAGCAGTGGGGTCTCGGCCTCCTCTTGGACTCCCCACTCTCGTCCCCTGGAACCCATTCTTCGCCCCCAGGGACACCATCTCCCCACCCCCGGGCCCACCCCACCCTGTCCCTCTCCTACCCCCTCCATGAGGGCACCCCGAATTCTCCTCAGCCTCACCGTCCTCAGAGCCTCCACAGCCCCGAGAGCAGGCCTCCAGCCGGCGACGCCTCGAGAGGCGCTGCTTCTCCTCCAGCCTCTGCTTCTCCACGTTGGCCTGGTCCCAGTGCCCCTTCTCCATCAGCCGCTGGTCCGGCCGCAGGCGGCTGTCGGTGGGCGCCACACCTTCCTCCTGCTCGTTGAGGGTCAGGGCCAGCTCCGAGAAGTAGTACATGTTCTCAGCGTTCTCCCTGCGCAGGTGCAGATGGCGCTGTGAGCCAGCCAGCACCGCCTGCCCTTGCTCCGCCCCCCTCCCCGGTCCACCCAACCCCGCCCCCGTCCACCCAGGCCCCCCCCCAAAAAAAACCCAGCTGCTGGCTTCCTTCCTGCATTTCCTCCTGCGCTTCGCACCCACCAACCTGCATGTTTTGCCACGTTCAACTTGTCTGGGAATTTGCATATTTCTTCCGGTTTTTCAAATTCATCAGCATAAAGTTATTTCATAATCTCCTCATTTGCACGTCCTTTTTGCTCACATGATGGTGGTGGCCTGTACTTTCTCTTGATTCTGAATAGTCTTGGGAGAGGTGGTCTGTTTTTCTTCATTGGTTGAGGAGGAAACTTAATTCTATCACTATTTTAGGTGGTTCTGCTTTATCGACACTACTTTTAAATCCTTTTACTTTGTTGGGGTTTATTTTACTGTTCTTTTTACAACTTCTTGAGATGGATGCTTAGCTCACTGTCTTTCAGCTTTTTTTCTTTTTCTGACTTGTGCATTTTAAGGCTACATATTTTCCCCAACTACTGGAGTAGCTGAATCTCCCACAGTTTTGATGTGTTATTTTCAGTATCTTCTAATGCCCATATCTGCTTTGACCTATGGATTAGCTAGAAGTTTAATTTCTTATCTATAAACATCTCATCAACTTTATTTCTAGTATGAATTGCCTTGGAGTAAACAGCGGACTTGGTAAAATTTCAGTTCTTTGAAATTTGCTTTATGGCCCAGTACTTGGTCAATTTTTGCAAATGTTGCATGTGTAACTGAAGAGAATGTGTTCTCCACATTTGTTGAATGTGCTACTCCCCACCTGGGCAGTAGGTCCTGTTGTTCAAATTTAGTGTATTTATTTTTTGCCTCTTTCATTACTAAGAGAAGTTGTTAAAATTTCCCACTTTCATTGTAAATTAGTCCATTCTCCTTATATCCCTACCAACTTTGACTGTATATGTATTTTGAGTTATGTTATTACAGAGTTCAAATTTAAAACTTTCTCCTGGTAAGCTAAACCTGAATCATCATGTCCCTCCTGTGGATAGTCTTTTCGTTTTGAAGTATGTCTTGTGGTATTAATATAGCTACAGCAGCTTCTGTTTGACTTGTAGTTCTATTGACACATCTTTTTCCATCTTTCAATTTCAATCTTTATTTTCTTATTTCAGTGTATCTCTTGTAAACCACATATATTCAGTTTTTAAAAATTTGCCTGAAACTTCATACCTATTATAATAAGAGCACTTAATCAGCATATTACCGATATGTTGGATAAGAATCTTACTTTTTGTTTTGCTCATCTGTTTGGACATGAGGTGCACAGTTTTAGATTAGTCATAATCCTTGGTACATGACACCTTCTTTTCTTGGTTCTTACATTCTTACTCTGCCTTTGACTAATACAATCTTGCCACTCTAAACAGAAGGTAGAATCCTGACCAAAAAATACAGTTCCAGGGCCTCCCTGGTGGCACAGCGGTTAAGCGCTGCGCTGTGGAGCTGTCGGCAGCAGTGTCGCGAGTTCGACACCCAGCTGGGGAGATGCCCACATGGCACGGCAGACCTCTCCTGCCTCGCCCGCTGCTCCCCTCAGCAGTGTGTTCCGTTGCTCTGCCTGTTCTGCTCCCCACTCTGTCTCTGGTGAACCCTTTCACCGCCCCACACCTCTGGCCTGTACCCCAGCTTGTATGCAGAAATAAATAAATCTTTAAAAAAAAATACAGTTCCACGTGTAACCATATTCACCAGTCCATCTTCTCAGGCAGCCCTCAGCAAGACCCCAGGGTTTACTAGTCCCTTGCTTTCCTTTTTAATGCAATTTTATTGCATCTTTACAGTTAGTCTTAAGTGTGGGCACTTATTTTTAGCTGTATAAAAAGAATCTCCTTCTGGAACTTGTGTTTTTTACTTAGTATTACATTAAGATCTAGCTATGTTGGGCCTCCCCAGTGGCGCAGCAGTTAAGCGCTACGCTGTGGAGCTGTCAGCAGCTGTCAGCAGCTGTCGGCAGCTGGCGACGCGAGTTTGACACCCTGCCGGGGAGAATCCCACATGGCGCGGCAGACCTCTCCTGCCTTGCCTGCTGCTCCCCTCAGCAGTGTATTTTGGTCGATCTGCCTGTCCTGCTCCGCACTCTGTCTCTGGTGAACCCTCTCGCCGCCCCACACCTCTGGCCTGTACCCCAGCTTGTATGTATAAATAAAAAATAAATCTTTAAAAAAAAAAAAGATCTAGCTATGTTGCAGCATGTTGCTGTGGTTCATTCATTTCAACTACTATACACTAGTCTCTTATGCGAAAATACCACACTGATCTCATCCAAAAAATTTGGGTTGTTTCCAAGTTCTTTGCTTTGCGATAATCTGATGCACGTTTCCTATTGTACATTTGCAGAATTTCTCTTGGGTATACACTTAGAAGTGGAATTTCTGGGCTGTAGCCTGTGACGTTCTTCTTTAGAGGTAAGACCTTACAGCTTTCCAGCTTGGTTGAACCACTTTTTACACTCCCACTGGCAGTGTGTACGAGACGTTGTGGATCCCTGTCTTCTTCAACACAGTATTTTCACTCTTTCCAAGTCAAATGAAAGTAAAATCGTATCCATTATGTTTTGATTTGCATTCCCCTGCCCACCTACCATATCGGTCAGTTCTGTGATGACTGGCCAAGTTTCTTCTGTGAAATTCTTGTTTATGACTCTTGCCATTTTTTCATTGGAATATTTTTGCTTTATTAATTGATTTTGAAGGTCTTTATGTATTTTTAAATGATTTTTAATTGTGGCAAAATATGTATTCTTGATACTACTACTCTATTGTCAGGTGTAAGTATTGATTTTCTTTAAACTGCCTTTTAATGAGTTAAAATTTCTTTTAATGAACAAAAGTATTTAAATATAGTCAAATACATCAATGCTTTGGTGTCTTGTTTGAGAATTTTCTTAAGATCTAAAAGATATTTATACTTTCTACTTAGAATTTATTATTCTACGATAATAAATTATACTTAGACCTTACTATTTAACAGCAAGTCGAACTTACTATAAGACCTTTTTCTGGAGTGATTTTTGTAACGTGAGGGAGGAGTTCAGTTAATCTTCTTCCACATGGATAACCATTTTCCCCAGCTCCTTCTAGTGAACAGTGCCATCTTTCCGCATGATCTGATCTGCCACCTTTCTCATATCCTAAAGATAAATCTATCTATGGGGCTGTTTCCAGGCTCATTATTCTGTTCCACTACAGCTTCAAAATAAGTTCTGGTATCTATAAAGATGAGAACAAGTCCTTTTTATTATTCTATAGAAATGTCGCGGCTTGATATTAATATGCATTATAAAAACCGTAATAAAATCACTATTGGGATTTTACTTGATCTACTGACTAATAAGTCTTTTTTACCCATGAACATTATATCTTTCTTCATATAATTAACTCTCTTTTAATATCTCAGTAAAGCTTTATAATTTTCTGTAGAGGTTTTGAATATAAGATTTATTACAAGGTCTTTAATGTTCTTAGATACAGTAATTGATGTCTTAAATTATATTTTTAGGTGTTGTTTGCCATTTGTGTAAAAATGTAACTCACTTTTGCCTAATAATCTTATATTGAGGCACTTAAAATGCTTTTTCTGAATCTATTGAGCTCTGTTGTTATGATGAAATTATGGATTTTTAATGTAAAATCATCCCTGCGTATCCAGGATAAAAAACATGATTGAAGAATGTTTGTTGTACACTCTTGGGTTGGATTTTTGAGTATCTTGTTTTGGAATTTTGCTTAGAGATTCATGAGTGAAATAGAGCAGAACTTTTATTTTCCCACTACTGTCTCAGCCTGGCCTGTATTAGGGTTATCCTGGCCTCACAATATAGGAGAGCAGAGGATTTCTTCTTTTTCTATGGCCTGGAAGATTTTATTGAAGATTTTAAAATGGAGATTATATATTTCTTGAAAATTTGGTAGAATTCACCTATAAAATTGTCTGGGCTTGAGCAAACTTGTTGTGGGAGTTTTTTAACTACTGCTTCAGTTTCCTTAATTGTGATAGCACTTTACAGGCTTTTTATGCCTGACTCAGTTCTTGTAAGTTATATTTTTCTAAGAATTGTTTCTTCCCATCTAAATTTTAATTATTTTAGAATTTATATGTCATATGAAACTCTTAATTAATGTCATTTATTTCTATATTTTCTTTTGATCAGTCTTGCCAGTAGTTTTATATCAGATTTATTTTCTCAAAGAATCAATTTTTGGCTTTTTAAACTTCTTTTTTGTTTTACTAATCTCTGTCCTTATTTTTAAAGTATATTTTCTTCTTTGTTTAGATTTTTATGTGAACATTCTCTAATTTACTAGAAAGGAAACTCCGAAAAAAAATAAGATCAATGAGCTTATATGCTATGTAAGGCAATACATTTCCTTTGAAACATTGCCTTTGTTTTAATATCTTTTCATTATCTCTAGCCAGCTTTGATGTATTTTCATTATCATTCAATTCTAGTACTTTTTAAAAAGATTTATTTATGCATATAAGAACTGGGGTATAGGCCAGAGGTGTGGGGTGGTGAGAAGATTCACCAGAGACAGAGTGGGGTGCAGAACAGGTGGATCTACTGAAGTACACTGCTGAGGTGAGACAGGAGAGGTCTGCTGCGCCATGTGGGAAGCTCCTTGGCTGGGGCTGTGAAGAGCTTCATAGTGTTGAGACTTAACCCGTTGCACCACTAGGGAGGCCCCCCATTCTAATAATTTTATTCTATTTTATTATACTTATGAGTTATTTAGCAACTCAAAACTTTTCCCCATTGTTCATAAATTCTAACTTAAGTACCTTATAATAAATAGGTATGGTCTGGATGCTATTCTGTAACTTGGTTGAGGCTTTCTCTAGGGTTTAGCACATCACTGATTTTTGCATACATTCCAGGTATAGCTGGGTAAAAGTTCTCTGTTGCATCCGTAAGTATGTTTATATCCTGTGTTATTTCAATCTCCTTTATATCCTTGCTATTTTATTCTCCCCTCCCACCTGAGAGGGGTATATTGAAATTTCCCACTGTGATGATTAATTTATCAACTATCAATTTAAGTGTTTTACTGTGAATTAAGTGTTTTGTATATTTTTGAGGCTATTACATGCATAATATTTGAAGCTATTACATCTTGTTGAAGAACTCAACCTTTTATCATTACATAGCAATTCTTCTGACCCTAAATAATGCATTTGTTTTCAAGTCTGTTTTACCTGGTATTAATTAGCTTCCCCTTTTTTTGGTTAGTATTTTTATGACATGTCTTTTACTTTCAACCTTTACAAATCTTTGTTTTGAATATCTTGAAAGTGTGTATTATCTGGAGTTTTAAAAATCCAATCAGTATTTTACTATTTAATTGTTGAACTGCAGCTATTGTTGAACTGCATAATATATATATTATACTTGAACCTATTTCTGTTAATTTACTGGGTTTTTTGGGGCATTTTTAGAGCACTTGATAAAAAGTATCATTTCAAGCTGTACAGTCAGCAAAAGTACACAGTTAATCAAAAATGCACCCATTTCACTTGGCTTTCTGGGTCTGGTCTGTTTGGCTTTCCGGTTCCATCCTGGCCAGCATCAGCTTTACCCTTTTTTCCCATTGGGCCTCTTCTCTCCCATCTTCGCAGAGGCCTTTTAGGCTTGGGCTCTGGCCTTGGAGGGGCAGGGTTAGCAGATAACCTTGAGGATCTTCTCGGTGGTTCAGCCGGTCACCTTGGCTCTCTCTCTCAGCCTCCCCTCCGCCTTTCTCCTGGCTGGCGGCGCCGGCGGGAAGTAGGCACTGGACACGGGATGCAGCGCACGTGGCTTCGGTCGCTCAGGGTCTTCCTCGCCTCTTTTACTATTTTTATTTGGTCCAATTTTTCCTTTTGATCTTAATTGTTTTTAAAGTCTCACATATGCCTGTTCCTTCTAATAAGCACTTAGCATTCCTTCAAATCACTTGATGTCCTTCTCTAACTTACCAAATGCCATCATGTTACCATTAACATTTTAAATTCTGTATTACTATGGGAATAATCTTTCTTTTCCTTTGGTCGCTGTAATTACTTTAAAATATACAGCATTAAAAAATACAGCATTTTCTGGATTTTCCCCTCTGTGTTATAAAGTATTATTTTCTTGGAGCCCACCACCTTCTGAAGCTGCAGACTTTTTTTTTTTAAATCATGCTCTCCTATTTGATAGCTTAGCTGGATAGAAATTTATGCTTTCCGATTTCATTTTCTTCATGGGCTTTGAAACTACTGCTTCACTGTTGGCTACTGAAAAAGCTGATATCTGATTCTTCATCCTTGACTGAAACCCTTTACTCCTCCCTGGAAGCTATTAGCATTCTCTGGTATTCTTAATTTTCAGTCTAGCAAGGTATAGGTAAAAGTTTTTCTTTACCTGTTGTCTTTGCCATGCTACAGGTCCTTCCAAGCTGAGGTTTCTCATCGTTTTTATTTTGGGAAATTTATCTCCTTTATTTCTTTACCTATTTCTCCTCTCCACTTCTATTAATTTCCTTCCTTTCCTTCTGGGACTCCAATTAAATATATTATTTTAGTGGTTTCTTTAGGAATACAGCATGCATGCTTCATGTAGTCCAGTCTCGACTCTCCTTTTGGGTGGTATGAGGACACTGAACCCGCTTTCCCCCATCATCTCTCTTCTGAGGTTTGTAATTGTGGAGTCCAATTTTAACTTAATGCTTTAGATTTTAAATCCTCAAAGACATTATTATTCTTAGTTATTCATCGTTTACTTAGCCTCACATAGTTTTGTTCTTCAGTCATACACCTCCAATCTTCCACCTGGGATCAGTTTCCTTTTACCAGAGGCACATCTGTTAGTGCAGGTATGTGAAACTACCTATTTCGACTTCCCTCTTGAAAGGTATTCTCACCAGGTGCATCATTCTAGGCTGGCAGCCCGTCTTTCTGCACATGGAAGATCTCATTTTACTGTTTTCAAGCTCCCACTGGTTGTGAATGAGCAGACAGTTGTTAGTCTGCTGTTCATTGGAAAGTAACGCCTTTGAAAAATCTGACTGCTTAATATTTTCTTTTGGGGTTAGTTTTAAGAGCTTCACTGTAGGTGTGGAAAATTCCCATTTTCTTGTCAGATGTGGTCTCTTTCTTTCCAGCCCCTGGAACTGTTCTAGACCTGCTCCTGAGCTTGCTGTGCAGGGGCCCGTGTCAGGGTCTTACCGAGATTCTGCCCCCTGCAGGCGCGTCTCCCCCGGGGGCACAGGGTGGTAGCCCTTTCATTCTAACTTCTTGTCTTTTCCGTGTTTTGCCTCTTTATGTGCAGTTTTTGATCATTTCTTCTGACCTCTCTTCAGTTGATGAATCCTATTAACCCTTCCCATAGAGTTCCCAATCTCAGTTATTTTATTTTTCCTATGTATAATTTCTGTTTTGCTCTTTGGAATCTGCTTTGCCTGGTTTTATGGCTTTCTGTTTCTTGCAGTCATTTTCATGTTTGGTTTCCATTCCTTGGGCAGTGGGCACTCTGTCTTGTCAGCCTGTCTAAAGCTTCTGCACAGGCCTTTCTACCATCTCCTAGTGTCCCAGCTTATTTACAGTTGGGTGTCTTGTTACCATGCTGGGGTGTCAGCCACACAACACTCGTCTGCCTATATGTGGAGGGGGCCCCCTAACCTCCTGTACCTGCTGCTCACATCCTGTCTGGCCAGGCAGCGGTCCCCAGCCTGTCCACTTGCTTCCTCTCTCCTTTCTCGCTCCCTGCCTGCTCCTCTCCCCCACGCTGCAGCCCATGGATGCCCTTGGCAGCCCCACTCACGGCAGTGGGTACTTCTTCCACAGCAGCTTGGCCGGCAGCGTCTGGTACACTGTCTTCTGCTTCCCTTCCATGCTGGGGCTGCTGGGGCTGCTCTGCACAATCTTCGAGCACTCCATCTGTTCATCCCATGAGCCTGACAGCACGTAGTGGGCCTTACCCTGGCTGTCGCTCACCACTCCTGTCACCTGTGGACGTGAGCAGGGCCAGCATGGGCACGTGCCCTCTCCGGGACCCAGGGCTCTGGGAGGTGGCCTTGCTTACCTTCCGGGCTACGTCTTTGGAGAAGTAGCTGTAGGGCAAGAACTTTAGCTGGCATCGGTCCTTGGTCTTATGGTTCACAATCTCGATGTCCCCTGTCTGGAGGAGGAGGGCAGTGGTCAGTGGCTAATCCCTAAGCTATAAGGCCCCTCCCTGAGGACACCCCCTGACCTGGTCAATCCAGAGCTTGCCCACAATGATGTTATGCACAGTCGAGGTGCTCTTCCTCCACACGTAGTGATTCCCACTGGTCTGGAATTCTAAGTGGATGGCACCTGGAGGCCAGATATGGGGTCAGTCCTAGTCTGCCAGGTTGGGCCCCAGCCTGCCCACAGTCCCAGGGTGCTGAGAACCAGCAGCAGTGTTCATGCAGACCAGAGGCCAGGGCACAGGCCTGAGGGAGGTGGGGGAGCAGAGCTGAAGGAGACTAATGTCACCCTTGGAGGCCCCACGCTGACTTCTGGGCTGGTCACCCAGAGGACCCTTACCCAGAATGTCTTTCTGCTTTCGGACAACCAGGGCCCCAGCTCACCTAGCGGCATGATGGAGAGGTATTTCCCCCGGAACTTGCTGGAGATGGTGATCTCCTGCCACAGGCTCCAGCCGTGCTTGGAGAACACATAGTGCGCGGCCGACGGTGGGTGGTGGCTCACCTGAGACCAGACCCACAGGATGTGAGTATCTGCTGGGCCTGGGCCCAGACCTGCCTGCCCGGTGTCTGGCACACACAGCTCTGTGGCCTGGGGAGTGACCCGGATGCGCTTCTGGGCGCCACGGACCAAGGCAGACTCCAGGAAGGACAGTGTCCTTGGCAGAAAAGCAAGCGGACGGCAGCGGGCAGGCTGGGAGGCTTCCTGGGCCTGCCCCGACCCGCGTGGGTGCAGGGTGAGCCTGGTGTCTCTGCGCCTGGCTCTTGGGACTGGAAATGGGGGTAACAGTGAAGCCTGAACCTCAAAGGTGGACTGTGGCAGGCTCTCAGAGGGCTGATAAAGTGAGGGGTTCTGCTCTGAGGGCTTTTGCGCCTGCTTTCTAGTTTACCTTTCCACATGCATGCAAAGGGGCCTATTTTTTTGTTCCATGTTATACTAAAGAAGCCCAGACCAGGGAAGCCATTTAACTGAAGGGCAGAACTGGGCTCTGCCTCCCCGCCAGCCTGCCCCCAGAGTGGAAGTCTACGTGGGTGTCCTGTCTGGGGCTCTGCTGGGGGTGTGGCAAGCTCTGCCCACACGCCCTGGGGGCCCTGGGCCTCTGCCCCTTCCTCTCACAGTCTCTTCCTCTCCCTGGCCATGCCTCACCTGCCATGCGCCCCCACCAACTTCCCATTGTCTGTCCTCCCTCATCTCCACCACCCGACCCCGTCTGGTCTCAAGGTCCCACGGCCTGGCCTCCGCACTCCCCTGGGGCCTGGTCGCTCTCTCATAGACTCCCCCAAGCTCCTGCCTCAGCCTCCCGCTCTGGACTGTCGCCATGTGCCCAGCTGCCCCCTGGACACTTCCACTCAGCTGGCTTCTCAGGCTGACCGGGCAGAGCTCAGGCTGCCCCTGCCTTTGTCACGAGTAGTCCCCCGCACTTGCTTCCTGCATCTCAGAAACTCACCCTGTGCTCCTCGCAGTGGGCGCACCACCCCTGAGCCAGCCTGTCGCCCAGTGTCAGGCGCCCCTACATCCAGCCCTACTGGCAGACTCTGGGTGACCTTTCCCTGGAGGTCTGTGCCATCACTGTTTTCGCAGGCAGATCTAAGCTTCACAGCTGCTCACGCCAAAAGCTCTGGGGTCCTCCATGGCACTTCTTAGGCGCCTCCTGGACACCCGGCAAGCCCTGGCTGTCGTTCCTTCAGGCTGTATCTAGAATCAGTCCTTCTCACAGCCACACCGCCCCAGGCCACAGTGGGTGGGAACAGAAGCTCCCCCTGCAGCCCTGTGCTCCGCTCTCCCCACAGCCTGGGGACCCCGTAAGACAAGCCGGGGCGTCGTGCCTCCTTCACCCCACTGTGACCACCTCCCACATAAAGCATAAACTGCCCCCACTGCCGCCCCAACTGCCTCACTGTCCACGGTGCCCCCTTTCTCTCTTTCTCATCAGCCAAACTGCTCCTTGACCTCCCCTTTTCTAAAAGAGCCAGAAACACCCAACATATGCGGGCGCCTGCTCCCGCCGCACCCCGCACGCACAGGCACCTCAGCTGGCCAGTCCCTGCCGACTGTACCGCCGCACCTGTGGGCGCTGCCGAACGAGAGACGCATTCCCGGCAGTTCAGGCCAAGACCCCCGGGCCAGACTTGTCATCCTCCCCCACCTCCCTCCCTCCTCCTCTCGCCCAGCAGCCAGGACAGCAGCGAACCCAGTGGCTCTGCATCCCACACAGGCCCAGGCTCTGGCCGCCCAGCGCCCCCAGCCTGGCCACCGCGCCTCTTTCCACGGGCGCCTGCCTCGGAAATTGGCCAGCAGCCTCGGAAACGCCTGCTCGGGAGCTCAACGCCAGGACCCAGAGCAGCGCCTGGCACACAGCAGACGCCCAGCCTGAAGTTCCGTCCGGGGCGCCTTCAGGCACTGCCGCCCGAGCCCTCCCCTGGGCCAGCCAGGCACCAACAGACAGGGACTCCAGGACTCAGGGCTCAGAGGCCACCGCTGAGGCTCCCCGCCATGCGCCTGCCTGTGGTCCCGCCCAAGGCAGGGAAGCCATGGAGAAGGGGCCGAGAAAGTGGAGGTGAGCTGACCCCGCCCCCGGAGCCCCTGGCCCCTGCTGTCACTAACCTGCAGGGTCTGGCTCCTCCAGCTCAGTGGCGACCCCATGTTCCAGCCCACCCAGACGCCCCAGTGGTGCCCTGCAAATGTCTCTCCGCCTCTGCTCCACGGTGCCAGCAGCGGCCCTCACGCCTCCTGGGCTAGCGTGCCCTTGGCCTTGCCCCTGCGGCAGCTCGCTGACCGAACCTTGGCTTGACGGCCCTTCGGGAGGCCATGTCCCATTCACCTTGCTCTGATCCCTGGGCCTGCGGGGAGCAGCTTGGCTGGAGAGCGAGTGGGCCTCACCTGCTCGCAGATGGAGCGCAGGCCCATGTCATCAAGGCGGTCCAGCTCAAAGGTCTCCCCCAGCATGGGGTTGAAGGGCTTGGCGATGCGGTGCACGGTGGTGGAGTAGGAGGACACGGAGAAGGCCGCCACCAGGCACATCTGCTCCACCGGGTTGCTGCAGTGCACCGCCTTGTCCAGCAGGTGGTGGTACTCCAGGTCCTCCGTCAGCCGCTGGAGCATGGACAGGGGCTCGTTGAAGTTGACCTGTGGGGGTGGGGAGGTGGTCAGGACCGCAGGGTCGGCGGGCTGCCCACCTGTGAGGCTCCTGGCACACCTGGGCCGGGGGGGGCACCCTTGCTTTTCTCAGATGTTCAGGGGCACACCGATCGGAAGCCCCCTTCAGGGCGAAGCGCCTGGGGTGGGGGGCGGGGCTAGTCTAACACCACAGCCCCACGCACGCGCCGCCCGGCCCCTCCTGCCTCAGTTTTCTCCGCCGCCTGCGTGACTTCTGACGTGCTGTGCCGTGTCCGCCCGCGTTGCGTTCACCGCCAGGCTCCTCTCCTAGGATGCACACGCCAGGGCGCCGACTTGTTCAGCGCTGACTCTTAAGAATGCGCGAGTGACTGAACGATTAGACAAAGCAGGTCTTCACATTCTGAGCTACTATGCGAGTCTTCTGTCAGGCTCCGCGGAGGAGCTCCATCTTCGTTAGAGAAGGGCAGGGTCGCGGGCCCCTCTGTCGCTGGGGTCACATCAGGCGGGTCTTTCTGTGCGTCTCATTCAGCCTCCCAGGCGCTGAGTGGGCGCCCTTATTTTCTCCACTTTGCAGATGTGGACACAGGCCAGACATGCGAAGGGACACAGGTCATACATGAAACCAAGTCTGGCCTGGAGTCCACGAACTCCTCTGTGGAGAAGCCATTGTGGCGTGGCGAGCTCCGTCCTCAGCCCGCTGAGGGATCTCACTGGGGAGGGCTCCAGGGACGGCTCCCAGCACCGACGAGGCCTGCCGACCCCACACACAGCCCGGGCCTGTAACTCTTCATCTGTGAGGTCGGGATGCTGGGGCATCGTGAGGCCCCCTCAGACCCAGGGGTGCCCTAGGGTTCCCCACATCTCTGATCAATGTAGGTTCCCTCCCTGGCTCTTTCCCTCATTCTGCTTGAGGGGTGGGGGTGCGCAGTGCCGGGGAACATGACTCAGTAATGTGTTACTGCTGCTCGCGCGCCATTAAAAAAGCTGCTGCTGTCCATCGCACAGGCCGCTCCTCCACGCACGGGTCCCATCCACACACGGAAACCACCTCTCCCACCTCCCACCGAGGCCGCCCTGCTCAGCCGCCTACCGGCATGGGGATTTTGGAGAGCTCCCGGCCTATGCAGTTCTTCATGATGCTCCACAGGTTGAGACTGTAGTTGGGCTTGTCGGGGATGCGGACACGCCTCTTGACTTTGGGGGGTTCCGTGGGCACAAATGAAGCGCCATCTAACATCTGCCAGAGAAGCAGGGTGCATGCATCAGCAAAGATCAGCGCATTCTTTGGGCACTCCAGACCTCGCCTTGACCTCTGACCCAGCAGTCCCTTGGCTCTAGTCAGCCACGGGCAGGCTGCTGTTGGAAGGGACAGGCTAGCTCTGCTCAGCTGTCAGATGGCGGCAGATCAAGAACCCAGAGGCCGCTGGGTCACTGGGCCCACCGCGGTGGCCCTGCGCTTGAGGTGCTCCCTCCCCCGGCCCCGCCCCCCTCAGGGCTTCGACCTCACTTACATTGTCTGGTGAGGTCCAGTCCACAGGACCTGTCCCTGTGCCACCCTCAGCTTTTCTGCAGGAGACACAAAAGGAGGGGCGAGTTATTTACAAGTCCGAGGCCTCTTCAGGGCCTGGCCACCTTCTGTCCATCCCCTCAGGTCTGAGAGGCAGCTCACCCCAAGGCTGCTGCCCCAGGGGGGCATAAGGACATGCTGGGGGCGCTGAAGGATCCTGGGTAGCAATTAGGAAGAACTCTCACCCCCTGAAGCCGAAGTAAAACTCTCCCCTGGGGCCCCTCCAGAGAACTGGCTGACCGAGATGTGGCCAGGGGGCAGGCACCTCTCTGGAAGGGCCCACAGAGCCCTGTCAGACAGAACCCCCTGTGTCCTTGCTGACCCCCACACTAACTGGGGTTCCAGAAGGGCAGGGTGTGGGCTGGATGCATCTCTGTGCATACACGTGGAGATGGGCAGCCAGGGCAGGTCGATGGAAGTGCTCCGGCTGAGGAGCCCCAGCTTTGCGGGAGCCCCAAGGACCTGGGCCAGCCGGGTTGGGGGCACATGAGAGACATGGACTCTGGATGGGAAAGATTCACCCTGTCTGTAGGGGAAAGTGCAGGGCGCTGCAGACGTGGGGCTGTGAGCAGAGACCCTGCCCACACTCGCTGCGGCTGCAGCTGCACCATGAAAAGTGCTGAGCGTGGGGCCACCCGCACTGGGGTGGGGGCAGAGGCCTGGGGCTGCTTCCTCCCAGGGAGGGGAGCTAGCCTGACAGGGCCCTCCTGGCTGTAGAACGCAGAGGGCGATACTGCTGAGGGTTAAAATGGAAAAAAATTCAGGGCCTCCCCGGTGGCGCAGCGGTTGAGCGCTGCGCTGTGGAGCTGTCGGCAGCGGCGACGCGAGTTCGACGCCCGGCCGGGGAGAATCCCACATGGTGCGGCAGACCTCTCCTGCCTTGCCCGCTGCTCCCCTCAGCAGTGTATTTCTGATCTGCCTGTTCTGCTACCCGCTCTGGCTCTGGTGAAACCTCTCGCCGCCCCACGCCTCTGGCCTGTACCCCAGCTTGTATGTATAAATAAAAAATAAATCTTTAAAAAAAAAAATGGAAAAAAATTCAGCACCCCTAAGCCATGCTAGCTTTGAGAGCAATGTAAGTGATTTGAGAACATTGCTGGAAATGCGATAGGATTCTGAGTGGGAAGTACACGACAGCGAGACCCGAAGCTCCCTGAGGGGTAAGAGGATGTGAACAGCCCTTTCCCTGGAAGAAACTGGGGTAGTGGGAGATAAAGCACTTTGCTCCACAGAGGCACAAGAGAGTGGCCAGGGGCCTGTTGCCGGCCGCCCCCCACCGGGATTCAGGGGTCTGCAAGGCAGTAGGACAGACACTGGTGCCAGGCTGCTGATCGGCTGAGTGTTCCGCCTGACGTGCGCGCTGGGGGCATGGGGAGCTCCGGGACTCTGGCACACGCCGTCAGTGCCCATGACATGGGCAGCACAGGCTGTGCTCAGTTACTGTCCCGGGGCCCAGCTCCTCCCCAGGCGTGGCAGGGGCCCCAGACATCTGCGGAGCCCATTGCCCAAGGCTGCCATACTCAGCACCCCGCCACGGTGAAAGACCGTCAGGCAGCAGTTTGATGAAAATAAAAGATTCCAACGAGGCTTGAACCACCACTTACGCCAAATCTAGTCAAGCCCTCGTGTGTTCCCTCTGCCCAGCCTGCCCGCTTCCCTCCCTCCCTCCGCACCAGCACAGCCACAGCCCCTGCAGCAGCACCGTCAGCGCTAATGAATGTCCCGGCTACTGTGTGCTCTAACCTGTGTTTAAAATCACCCTGACAGAGCAGGCGATATGAGAAGCAAAACGAAGGCTTAGAAATAGAAAATAAAAGATGCCCTCCGTGGTGGAGGGGCGGCCGGGGCTCTGCGCAGCTTTGGGGTACGAGTGAGCAAGCGGCAGCCTTCCGGATCTCCCCTGCTCCCCAGCCCCCAGAAATGAATTCAGCCAATGCCTTGTTCTCAAAATAGCAAAAACTGGAGCAAAATTTCAAAGAAGCAAAAACCCAAGTGCAAAGAGCAGATGGCGCATGAGAAGACCTAGGTGAGGAAGGCTGGCGGGGCGGGGGGAGAGGGTGCGGCCGAGGCACCTGTCCTCCTTGGCCTGGGCGATCACGGTGATGAAGGATGTGGCGTCTTCCATGGCGTCGAAGTACTCGGTATCTTCATCTTCCTCACTGTCTTCTCCTTTGGGAGTCGAGAGGTTTCCTGCGGACACATGCAGAGATGCTGCCTCAGTTTACATAAGTTTACATAGGGCCCCCCCATCTGACGCTCCCCCTTCTGTACCCCGCCCTTGCCCTGTCCTTCACCTGGTCCTGACTAACATGGCTGTGGCTGCCCTTGCCCCCTTTTCTAGAATGTCTTTTCCTCTCACCTCTGGCACAGAACCTCCCTCCTTCCAGAAGCTTCCCCTAGTCTCTCAATTTGTCTGTGGCCCACCCTCCCTCTCTGACAGACCCCCTTCCCAGTGTACTCCAGACCCCTGGCTCCAGGTGAGGTGGGCAGTGACCTGGCCCCTGGGCAGCCCTGCCAAAGGGCTGGTTGAACTCACTGAACTTTGGGGAACTGGAGCTAGTGACAGGGAGACTGCTGCCGGTGGGCGGCGGGCACGGAGAGCGCAAAGCCACCGAGGCAGGCCGGGGTGGGCCAAGGCCAGCATAGTAAGGGGGGTGCCTCTCCGGGGCTGTATCAGGCCAGCTTGGCGGGGCGGGGGGCACAGGGTGGGGTGGATGGAGCACAAAGGGACAGAGGCCAGTGGCCCCGGCCCGGCCCGGGGGGTGGCCCTCGTGCACTCACCCTCACTGAAGCTCTTGGTGGGGGCGGAGGCCCGGCCAGGGGCGCTGCGGAAAGCCCGCTCGAGGCTGTTGTGCTGCTTGGCTAGCTGCTCGATGGTCTCCTCCAGGTGGACGCGCTGCTCTTGTTCATACTGCAGTGCACGCTGCCACTTCCGGCTGTGTGTCTCTGCTAGCTCCAGGAAGTCCCTGCAGGCCTGGGGAGGGAGGAGTAGTCTGCACACAAGACCTGGGCCAGAGACCTGTGTTCCCCCACCCTCCATGCCCTACTTGCTGGTGCAGGGCAGTGAGGAAGGCCCTGGGGTGCTGCCTCCCTCCCTCCTCTCATCATGGGGTGGTCAGAAACATCTTTGCTGTCACCTTTGACCTCTTCGGGGGCCCTGGCTTTCTCAGAGCCCATCTCGGGACTGGTATCTGCCCTGGCCAACCTCCCAGCAGGGACGCTACCGAGGGGTGTCAAACCCAGCACGTTGCCATTTGGCCAGGCCGGCGGTAGCTGGGGTCTGAACCTTCAGCCGTCATGGGAGCTGGAACTAAGGTTTGCGTTAATCTGTCACTATGACACCGAGGTTGGCTTGGGTTAGATGCTGGCTTTGGCACAGAAGGACCGAAAGCCATCTTCTGCCATCCTGGTCGGCTCAGAGAGGTAATGGATCTTGTCTGGTAGAGGAACTGGTACTGGAACTTTCTACCAAGTTACCTCAGTCTGCATCGTATAACTACTTTTAGAGTGCCCCCCCTTTAAACTTGTGGCCCATGACATCCAGAGTCTTTTCAACTTCCTAGGTTGATAGATGGTTCTACCCCTCTCATGAAGCGGGTGTGGGCATTTTGCCTGTCATCCCAGCGGAGGGGAGGGCAGCAAGGTCCAAGGCGGGGACCTCTGGATTTGCACTTGCTGGCCGCTCCAGGAGGCATTTCCTCGGCCCAAGCCTGCGTCAGCAGACCCCGGCTGCCCTCCCCTGCACCCCCTCCCCGCCCCTGGCCACACACGCTGCCAGGTTCCATACCCCTTACAGCTAACCCCGAGGGCAAGAGATGTGTTCCCCTGGAGGAAGAGGGGCACACAGCACGTCAGGGATGGGGACAACACACTATCTTGAAAGACTGTGGGAGCAGCCAGGGAAGTGATGGGCTGTGCCAGGTAAAGGGGCGCCTGATACACTCCCTCAGGCTGCCACCCGCACCTGCAGGGGCTCTGGGTGCCGGTACTCCAGAATGTTGCTGGTGAGTGAGCACCCTACTAGGGCAGGTCTCCTAAGGAGAGCATCTCACTAATGGGGTGGGCACCACGTGGCTCTGTGTTGGGGCACCTGCCTGGGCTTAGCTGGCTCTTGTACCCCACAGGGTGAGAGGAGACCTGGGGCCCACCTGGCTTAGACGGACTCAGCCAGCCCCGGGCACGCTGTTCACATGAGCCCCTCTCTAGGCATCTGTCCTCCATCTTGTCACGTCCCCAGGTGCAATGGGCAGGGCAAGAGTGCTCCCCTCATTCTGAAGATGTGGAAACTGGTCCAGAGAAGCCGGCACGTCATCGAGTGGGAAGGCCCGGTGCCTGCACAGGCCACTTTGCCCCCCTGAGCCTGGCTCCCATCTGTGAGACCTGTTTAATGTCCAACGGACCCTTGCTCACAGGCGCTCACAGTCGGTGAACCCTTCTCTCCCCAGGCAGGACCAGATACTGTACACATGGCTTTGGGGGGCCCCGGCTGGCTCCTTCTATCCTCGAGACCCAGGTCAACAAGGGGCGAGGGGACAGGATTCCAGGTGTGTCACCTGAGAGCCATGTTCCCCTCACAGGCCACTTCTGCACAAAGCATGGTCCCCTTTAGAGGGGGGTGTGGCGCCCCTGCTGTGGCAGGCACAGAGCCTTCGTAAAGGCGGAGATTTATCCCGTGCTCCATGGCTTTCTGAATTCTCACTGGTTGAGGGTGCCCCGTCTGATGGGACATTGTTGCCTACCTCGCCCCAGACTGCCCAGCAGCTGCCCATGGCTTCTTGCCTCTGCTGCTGCCCTCCCTCAGCACTGCTCCATTGGAGCTGCAGTCACTACTCCCTGCCAACCTGTGATCATCTGTCACTGAGCTTTAACGTAGATGGGTACTTTGCTTTCATGTAACTCAAGGCATTTCAAACAAAGTTTAAGAGCCATAAAACAGAATTAAAAAGTAGCCAAAGGTCCTGGTAAATAACCCCTACAAAGTCATGTCACAGGGCTCTATATGGCCTCTGAGCCTCCTAGCAGCAAAAGCAAAAAGGGAAAGATAGTCATAGTTCAAAGATGAATTAGTTCCCTTCTTATCTTTGAAATTCATAGATACTGATACTTTGGAAATGACCTTTTTCTTTTCTCAGATGGCAGAGCCTGTCGCAGACCTGGCCCCAAATCGTCTCCAACCTCATTTACCTGGG